>JBBGZY010003564.1:0-118509 GCA_037952925.1 Lithobates clamitans
GACATTGGGGATAAGTGGGGGGAGAGGAGGGACATTGGGGATAAGTGGGGGGAGAGGAGGGACATTGGGGATAAGTGGGAGGAGAGGCGGGACATTGGGGATAAGTGGGAGGAGAGGAGGGACATTGTAGATAAGTGGGGGGAGAGGAGGGACATTGGGGATAAGTGGGAGGAGAGGAGGGACATTTGGGGATAAGTGGGGGGAGAGGAGGGACATTGGGGATAAGTGGGGGGAGAGGAGGGACATTGGGGGATAAGTGGGGGGAGACGGAGGACATTGGGGATAAGTGGGGGGAGACGGAGGACATTGGGATAAGTGGGGGGAGAGGAGGGATATTGGGGATAAGTGGGGGGAGAGGAGGGATATTGGGGATAAGTGGGGGAGAGGAGGGACATTGGGGATAAGTGGGGGGAGAGGAGGGACATTGGGGATAAGTGGGGGAGAGGAGGGACATTGGGGATAAGTGGGGGGAGAGGAGGGACATTGGGGATAAGTGGGAGGAGAGGAGGGACATTGGGGATAAGTTGGGGGAGAGGAGGGACATTGGGGATAAGTGGGAGGAGAGGAGGGACATTGGGGATAAGTGGGAGGAGAGGGGGGACATTTGGGGATAAGTGGGAGGATAAGAGGGACATTTGGGGATAAGTGGGAGGAGAGGGGGGCATTGGGGATAAGTGGGAGGAGAGGGGGGCATTGGGGATAAGTGGGAGGAGAGGAGGGACATTGGGGATAAGTGGGAGGAGGGACATTGGGGATAAGTGGGAGGAGGGACATTTGGGATAAGAATAAGTGGGGGAGAGGAGGGACATTGGGGATAAGTGGGAGGAGAGGAGGGACATTTGGGGATAAGTGGGGGAAGAGGGTGATGCTCTGTGTATGTGTGTAGTGTAGACTGTGAGTGTAGTTTGTCCTATGTGACTGTGGTAAACATGCTGAGTGTCACATACCACAGTGAGTGATCCAGAGATGTCCATGTCATTACATGTTGGGTACAGCAGCACACATGTCCATGGAACAGCAGAGCAGCTCTGAGCAGTATGCTGCATGGACTCATTGGACTGGAAGCAGCTCAGTGTCCCGAGTCTCACAGCCAATAGGAAGTCAGGAAAGTATGCATGCACTTCTTGTGAGGAGAGAGGCAGAACTCACAGGGCTGGCTTTACCTTGGAGAGGATGATCGTCTCACCTGCTATTTTTTTTTGCTCACCATCGATCTGACCTCTGTCTGCCACAACCCACGGGGAATGATTCAAGTCCCAGATGCTGCGGTCAGGAGGAGAGGAGGAGGAAAAGAAGATGGCAGAGGCGGGACTCCAGGAGCATTAAGGACAGGTCAGCTCCATGCCTCACATGACCCCATTCACCCAATCACAGGGCGCCAGTGTTCTGCCGAGTAAGTTCAGCTCGGCGGATAAGGACCCTGCACAGTAGGATCCAGCGGAAATAGCCGAAGATAAATAGGGGAAAATCAGCTGTACACGGCACCTGTAAGAGGGACCCTCGCGGGCTCGCTTCGCTCGCCACGCTTCGGGCACGGCCTCGGTTCGCTCGCCATGCTTCGGGCACGGCCTCGCTTCGCTCGGCACTTTTAGATTCCCCCTCTAGGTCCACTTGGATGGTGGGGAAGGAACCTGGACCTAGAGCGCAGGCGCCGTGTACAGATGATTGAAGAGTTTGTGCTTCGGCTATCTCCGGCGGCTGCTAGTAGTTGGTACTGCGCAGGCGCTGCGCCTGCGCAGTACAGGGGGGGGAACTTATCCGCCGAGGGAACTTTCTCGGCAAGACACCGGCCTCCCAGCTGACATTAAACATGGTGGCCGGATTGCAGGGGACACAGTAAATAGAGATTAGGATGATGGAGCCAGAGTGACACACACTGACATGGGATTGGTCCCCCCTAAATGTTGCGCCTGGGGCCTCCGCCCCCCTCGAACCCCCCACGCTACGATACTACAGATCAGAGCCGGGTAGATCCCAATCATAAGGCTGCTGAGCCAATGAAGAGTGAGAAGAACCCGATAGAGTTAGGAGTCTCCTTCCTGCCGCAGCAATCTGACCCACATGTGGTGATCACTCCTCTCTATACAGGGGGTTCAAAAAAAGAGATGATTTCCCCTAAGTGTGTATATATATATATGTGACGGATCCTATCCCACACTCCGTCAATAAGTGCCTCCGTCAATAACACCGCTTCCTCCAGTCTGATCATCAGAGAGATATAATATTATAGCTGCATTGAATACAAGTCTAGTCGATAATAGCTTGTAGAATCTTGACTGCTTTATTGGACAGAACACAGCCTTTTTATACACATTTAACACAAGGGGTTAGATAACGAGGTAGGGCTGACTCATGGACACTCCCCCCTCCCCTCTAGCAAAAACTTAAAAGACAATTATATAATTAACATGTTAATTAACACAACACTTAATGCAGCCCTGGTGACCAGACAGTTCGTCTCCGCAGGTTATTGTGATCAGCTCTTTCGAGAATCATGTATTGTTCAGAATTAACAACCAGAAATAGTCTTTGGGCAAGTCTCTCAAAAATGTAACAAAAAAAAATTAATATAGCAATACCAAATAACAGGGTGAATGTGGACAGAAAAAGGTCCTTGCAGCCAGTGTCCGTGACACTATATATATATATATATATATACAGGACCTCCCCATTCATAAAATAAATACATTTGGGCTGTTGCAGTCATTTCTATAAACAAATAAAAAAAGGCTTATTGTGTGTGAAGATTATAAAACTGTTCTGGTAGATAAGGGGTTAAAATCAGTTTCCCCTGTGATCAGAGAAATGTGGGATCACGTGATGTAACTCCTATCCCTCCCCCTCCCTGTACACTCCTCTCTATATATTTCCTATAAAGATATAACTAGATACATTGTATCTGATCTAATACTGTGTACAGCCAATCAGAACACGGAGACATTGCTGTGACCGCGCCCACTACTGCACATGGCTCATGGGCGGGGACTGACATGTAGGGTGCTGATTGGTTGAGTGTATAAGAAGTGTCAGAGGAGAGGCGATGGAGAGAGAGAGGAGATCGTATTGTGTGTTGCAGAACACCGGGGATCTGTACGGGGATGTGATGAGCGGGAAGCGGAGATGTGGGGTGAGAAGAGCGGGGAGTGTCCGGAGATTTCATCTCACACCGGAGAGAAAACACACCGGAGGAACCGACTGACATTCCCTGGAATTGTATATTTGCTGCCACCCCATGGAGGAAGAGGGAACTGCAGTCCCTGGAGCTGTGTGCTGCCACCCTATGGAGGAAGAGGGAACTGCAGTCCCCGGAGCTGTGTGCTGCCACCCTATGGAGGAAGAGGGAACTGCAGTCCCTGGAGCTGTGTGTGCTGCCACCCTATGGAGGAAGAGGGAACTGCAGTCACTGGAGCTGTGTGTGCTGCCACCCTATGGAGGAAGAGGGAACTGCAGTCACTGGAGCTGTGTGTGCTGCCACCCTATGGAGGAAGAGGGAACTGCAGTCACTGGAGCTGTGTGTGCTGCCACCCTATGGAGGAAGAGGGAACTGCAGTCCCTGGAGCTGTGTGTGCTGCCACCCTATGGAGGAAGAGGGAACTGCAGTCTGTGGAGCTGTGTGTGCTGCCACCCTATGGGGGAAGAGGGAACTGCAGTCCCCGGAGCTGTGTGCTGCCACCCTATGGAGGAAGAGGGAACTGCAGTCCCTGGAGCTGTGTGTGCTGCCACCCTATGGAGGAAGAGGGAACTGCAGTCACTGGAGCTGTGTGTGCTGCCACCCTATGGAGGAAGAGGGAACTGCAGTCACTGGAGCTGTGTGTGCTGCCACCCTATGGAGGAAGAGGGAACTGCAGTCACTGGAGCTGTGTGTGCTGCCACCCTATGGAGGAAGAGGGAACTGCAGTCCCTGGAGCTGTGTGTGCTGCCACCCTATGGAGGAAGAGGGAACTGCAGTCTGTGGAGCTGTGTGTGCTGCCACCCTATGGAGGAAGAGGGAACTGCAATCCCTGGAGCTGTGTGTGCTGCCACCCTATGGAGGAAGAGGGAACTGCAGGTGACTGTGTGGATGAGTACAGATGGTGATCGGTCAGACTTCTCTCCTCTGTTGTCGGATCGGTGAAGATCTTCTCGGATTTATAATCTTCCCCCATCTACTGCAGCTGACCGGAGAAATCTGATTGGTTGCTATTGGGGGAGAGAAGAGAGAATCTGCAGTAGCTGTTCATGACAACCAATCAGCTTCTATCTTCTGCTTCTTCAGTAAAACTCCGAGAATGAAAGCTAGAAGGTGATTGGTTGGTGAGATTTCTCCTTCTCTCCATAGAGAAGTCACACATTGTATATGGGCAGAACGGGGGATAGAAATCGTACAGATCTCAGGGGGAGAATTTCTATTAATAATCCCCAGTGATCGGAAATCAATTATTTCATTATTTATATTATAACCCCAACCCCCCTCCCTCCTCCCCCCCCCCCCCCCCCCCCCCCCACATCACACTGAGTACCCCGGAATATACACTCACCCCAATATACAGAAGTCGGTGGACAAATCATTGCCGCTCAGTGATGAGATCTACTCTGAGCTTCTCACTACGTTCTGTTAGCCTGCTCCAGGAACGTACCAATAGGGGGTGGGGGTGTGCGGTCTGCCCCGGGTACCACACATTGGGGGGTGTCAGTGGCCGAGTGACTTCTCTATGGGGCTGAGCTCCACACCCGAGTCGGGTGACACCATCTGATCATCCCAAGGTCATCCCTGCTGTCTCTGGTTGTTCATTTTCACTTTAGTTGTTTTTTAGAACACCCCTCAGCACCGCGGCCGCAATAGACTGGTCCAGACTATACATAGAGGGAGGCACAGGAATGGTGTGCATTGATGTGCGCAGGAAAGAGAATAGGAAGATGGGAGCATAGGAAGGGAAGAGATAGACACAGGCTTCTGCGCAGCTGTGTTAATTTTGGTAGAAAATTCTAATTCAGTCCCATTTTAGTCTCTACAATTGTTTTAGTTTTATTCGTATTTAGTCAACTAAAATCTCCAGTACATTTTTAGTCATCTAAAATCTAATGGATGTAATTTTATTGTAATACGTTAGTTATTTCTCTACAATTTCCAATCTCCTTCTATATGACTGGAGTGAAGAATCTCCTCTGTTATTATTTCTGGTATTGAGATGAACATTCTCTACAGACCGGTGTTCATACTGAAGTCAAATTTCAATTTGGTTTTAGTCGTATTTTAATCATCTCAATTGTTTTAGTCGACTAAATGAAGACTGCTGAGGAGTGTCTGTCTGCTCTGCCACCCCTGTGCTGGTCTGATGGGGGGAGGGGTAATTGCTGCGTCCACCACACCCCTGCCATGTGTATAGTGTACCTGAAAATTGGGGAGGGGGATGCAGATTGTAGATCTGTGCGATTTACAGGGGGCAGAATGTAGATCTGTGCGATGTGGAGGATGTAGATATGTGCGATTTACAGGGGGCAGAATGTAGATATGTGTGATTTACAGGGTGGAGGATGTAGATATGTGCGATTTACAGGGTGCAGAATGCAGATATGTGCGATTTACAGGGGGCAGAATGTAGATATGTGCGATTTACAGGGGGCAGAATGTAGATATGTGCGATTTACAGGGGGCAGAATGTAGATATGTGCGATTTACAGGGTGCAGAATGTAGATCTGTGTGATTTACAGGGGGCAGAATGTAGATCTGTGTGATTTACAGGGGGCAGAATGTAGATATGTGCGATTTACAGGATGCAGAATGTAGATCTGTGCAATTTACAGGGTGGAGGATGTAGATATGTGCGATTTACAGGGTGCAGAATGTAGATATGTGCAATTTACAGGGTGGAGGATGTAGATATGTGCGATTTACAGGGTGCAGAATGTAGATATGTGCAATTTACAGGGTGCAGAATGTAGATATGTGCGATTTACAGGGTGCAGAATGTAGATATGTGCGATTTACAGGGTGCAGAATGTAGATATGTGCGATTTACAGGGGGCAGATATGTGCGATTTACAGGATGCAGATCTGTGTGATTTACAGAAAGGACAAAAGAACGGTGCCCTCTAAGTGCAGTATGCAAGCATCTTTAATATAAATAAAAGAATCTTAGAATACACTCACAAGGGTGCAGTAATAACAGACATCTTATGGGGTATCATGCGCTCTGAATACCGGGTGAGGGGGAAGGTCCGGTGTCACTGTTGTGGACATTTGTCTGCGATCAGGTCGTTCCTCCGGCCACACTGCTGGTGCACGGAGCTTCCGGATGGTTGGGACTGTGATCAGCGGCGTACATGGAGGAACATCACTTCCGGGTCGGGTCAGCGGGCGGTGCTTTGTATGCGCACTCCTTCCTCAGGCTTCAGTGGCGGCCATATTAGGTTAGGTAGTTTTATACACGTGCGCAATGCTCACATGAGGAAGTCTATCTATAAAGAGTATTTTGCTGGTCAAATGTTAAAATCAATAGAAAAATATATATATAGATTATCAGTTAAAGGTCTCAAATAATAGGTGGTGATGATCGTAATAACAATGTGATTGAAACTCAATCAATAATAAATTAGTACACATGCAGGGGCGTTGCTAGGCGGCAAAAAGACCAGGGGCTTCAGCCCGAAGTCCAAGGCCGGCACAGGGGGAGGGCCTCTAGTGGCGTTGGGTTTTTTTGGTTGGGCGGAGGGGTTGTGTGGCGGGGGGTAGGCTGACTTGCTGGTTGCTGCCTGGCTTACCAGTGCCCATCAATGCTGACCACTAAACTGACATACCTACCTGACATACACTGACCTACATGCACTGACCTACCTGACCTACACTGACCTACCTGACATACACTGACCCACCCACACTGACCTACCTGACATACACTGACCTACCTGACCCACACTGACCTACATACACTGACCTACATACACTGACCCACACACACTGACCTACAAACACTGACCCACACTGACCGACATACACTGACCTACCTGACCCACACTGACATACATACACTAACCTACCTGACCCACCCTGACCGACATACACTGACCTACCTGACACACACTGACCTACCTGACACACACTGACCTACCTGACACACAATGACCTACCTGACATACACTGACCTACCTGACCCACACTGACCTGCCCACACTGACCCACACACACTGACCTACCTGACCCTCACACACTGACCCTCACACACTGACCCTCACACCCTGACCCCCACACACTGACCTACCTGACCCACACGGACCTACCCTGACCTACATACACTGACCCACCCACACTGACCTACCTGACACACACACTGACCTACATACACTGACCTGGTACCTGCCATACACACACTGACTGACCTACCTGTGTCCAGGTCCTGCAACAGCAGCTTAGCCGTGGTGCTGGTGTGTGAGGCAGCCAGAGGAGAGGAGGAGAGCCGCCCGCCCGAGCACCGATCGATGTCCTCTTCCAGTCACAGCGCGCTGGGATAGGACTGATAGGTCCACAGTGCCACCGGAGGGCCGCTCCTGTCCAGAAAAGGCAGGCCCCATGAGCACTAGCGCGGAGGAGGAGGAGGAAGTGCAATCCTCCTCCGCTTTGAATGCCGGGCAGTGACGTCACTGGTTGCTAGGCGGCTATAGCAACCAGTGACCAAGAGTAGAGTGGGGGGGAGGAGCTGGAGCCAGAGCCAGCGCTACCACGGCTCAGTCCGCCCCTGTCCCCTGCATTCTAGGACCGGGACAAGAGACTCAGGGCTATTAGCCCCAGGCTCAGGGCTGTAGCCCCAATAGCCACCCCTTGGTGATGCCTATGTATGTATGTGTGTATATATATATATATTATATTATATTATATTATATTATATTATATTATATTATATTATATTATTTGGTCAATCAATATTTAAAACGAATCACTAAAATTAATAAAGTTAGAACTATAATACCGTAGCAGCTAAAAATATATCAGGATCAGTAATGCATGGTAAGGAGATCAATTTTAGATGATAGTAATTAATCAATAAGTGAATCAATCTGATAATATAGTGGTGAGTATTGGTAAAAATGAAATAAATATAAAATTACTAGGCTTGTCCCGATACCGAGCACTGTTTACTTGTAGTACTTGTATTCGCACAAATGCTCCCGATGCCGGATCCGATACCTGGGAGTGGCGGTGTTTCATCAGATTAGGCGACCCGGCGCAACCGGAAGTCAGCGGGCAGAACAACGGAAGTGACGCTCGTGTCAACATCAGTGTTTGGACATAACGACACATTCGGCGCCCCATAGCAGTTTGCTCCGGAAGTGATGTTTCGCTGACAAATTACGCACTGCGCATGCGTAAGTACTCCATATGCGTTCCACAAGTTTTGCCACAATACCGACCAGTGAAAGCATCAGATAATGTCACGGAAGTGACGTTACACACAATACAAACACTGCGGTGGGAGCGCGCACATCTACACCATACAGCAGAATGAATAGCATTGATTTTGCTGTAGCTGTGCGTGCTCCCGCCTCGGTGTTTGTGTTGTGTGTACCGTCACTTCCGTGACATTATCTGATGCTTTCACTGGTCAGTATTGTGGCAAAACTTGTGGAACGCATATGGAGTACTTACACATGCGCAGTGCGTAATTTGTCAGCGAAACGTCACTTCCGGAGCAAACTGAGATGGGTCGCCGAATGTGTGGTTACACCCATCTTGGTACACCCTGAACTCGGCCACAGTAAGCCAGCAGCAGACATCTTGTTACACCCAGCCCATATAGTTTGGGCTGGGTGTAACAATATGGCCACTGCTTCTTTTATGCGGCCGAGTGCAAGGAGCACCAAGATGGGTATCACAGGCAGCCTTTCCTCTCATGGCAATGCAGTGCCTGCCCATCAGTGCCCATAAATGCCACCTATCAGTGCCCAATGCCTGTAAGTGCCGCCTATCAGTGCCATCTACCAGTGCCCAAAATGTCCGCCTGTCAGTGCCAGCCATCTAGCAGTGCCAGCCATCTAGCAGTGCCAGCCATCTGTGAGTGCCAGCCATCAGTCAGTGCTGCATATCAGTGCCCATCAGTGCCACCTAATCAGTGCTGCATATCAGTGCCACCTAATCTGTATTGTGCTCTGAAAACTGTCACATGATATTTAAAAAAAAATTATCGGTAATCGGTATCGGCGAGTACTTGAAAAAAAGTATCGGTACTTAAAGTGGTGTTCCGGCCGAAATTTTACTTTTTAAATAAAAATACCCCTATAATACACAAGCTTAATGTATTCTAGTAAAGTTAGTCTGTAAACTAAGGTCTGTTTTGTTCGTTTAAAGCAGTAGTTTGTTATTTTATAAACTTACAGCAGGCCGTGGCCATCTTAAGTGTGGGCATCTGAAGCCAGACTGTATTTCTTCCTGGATCTCATCCTTGCAGATCTCGCACAAGCAGTGTAATAGGTTTCAGGTCAGGTTTCCATAGCAACGGCAGTTTCAGAGGAAGTTGCTGCCCCTTCCCAGAAGGCATTGCAAACAGGAAATGATGCGATGGGCCGCGGCCAGGGAGGAGGAAGTGAAAAATGAACACAGCAGATATACAGTAGGTGCTGAGAAAAAAAATAAAAAAATATCCAATTTGTTTACAGAACACAGTTTAGTGAGGGATGATGAAGAGTTGTAAAAGTGGGTGGAACTCCACTTTAAAAAAAGTGGTATCGGAACAATCCTAAAAATTACATATATACATATCTCATGTATGGGGAATATTTATAAAAATAATAAATGATCCTATTAGGGATGATACCCCATAACATGCCTGTTATTACTACACCCTTGTGAGTGTACTCTAAGATTCTTTTATTTATATTAAAGATGCTTGCATACTGCACTGAGAGGGCGCCGTTCTTTTGTCCTTTCTATATTCCAGTTTTTTGCCTTCTAAACTTCTGAACTGGCAGCCTTCCATGGACAGTCATCCATTTATCCTTACAGGGACTCATTTCCTAAAGAACTCATTTATTCTCCCATTTACCTTCCCTCATCCTCTCTAATTTTATTGTCATATTCAGAGTGCGCCATATTATCCAATTGTATATATGTTTTGTTCTGAGAAGTGTATTTTTATATGTGCAGCCACTGGATATAGACTGTTAATAAAAAAAATGTACTATTATAATTTCTCTGCATACCTAGGATATTTGATATGAATAGATTTTGTTGATAGACCATTACTCACCCTATTATATCTCTCTATAGGAGGTCCCCGAGTTACGAACCTTCGACTTGCGAAAGACTCCTACTTCCGAAAGGGAGGCGGCGTCGGCGGCACATCGGAAAACGACGTTGGAAAACATTGAAAAACGACGTCTCTGCCGTTCTGCGCATGCGCTTCCGAATTAAGAACAAATCCAACTGTTTGTAACTCGGGGACTGCCTGTACAAGGGTATGCGTGAGTGCGTGTTTGTTTACACATAGATATATATATCTCTGTGTGTGTGTGTATATATGTATGTGTATGTATATGTATGTGTATATATATATATATATATTATTATATTATATTTTTTTTTTTTTACGTGTGTGGAGAGAGATATAGATATAGATATAGATATATATATATCTCTATCTCACACACTTTCACGCAATTACACTCCCATAGCTGTAAAATAGCCATTTTCTAACATACCATCAGCCTCTTATACCTCTAAAGTGTGTCGATGATAACACACACCATCTGTTACTGCTCACATAAATTATCATGGAAATCATACAAAATATTGAATTAGCAAAATATACCATTCTAGATGAACTATATACACATTTCCCAGAAAGGTTTTTCCAACCATCCACATCTGTTCCGAGATCATCGTACAGATACATGTGTGCTAGATTCAGAAAAATAGAGGACACTATTATCCAGTTACCAACCGGCCCATAGCCAAATGACGGCTGCAGGGCGGTTGGATAACTCTGGGAGCACGTACTATGACGTGATCCCAGAAAACCGCTCCCGTGCGCCCCCTGGGGTGCGCACATGGGAACATTCATGACTGCCGACACATCACGGATCACGGTAATTGGCCGCTGACTGCGGCCGTTTACCATGTGATCACTCCGTCAAATGACGGAGCGATCACATGTAAACAAACTGGCGTCATGTCATGATGCAGGTTCCTCCCTCACCTCCCGGTACAGAGGGGGAGGGATCGGATGGCAGCAGCGCTGTGGGCTGGATGTGTAGTGCCCACAGTGCTGCTCAGTGACATGTTCAGTCACAGCCATGGATCCAGCCATCCCTCCATGCTCAGCCATCCCTCCATGCTCAGCATTACCCTGCACTACTCTGCAATTCCCTGTGCAAGACCCAGCAATGCCCTGCAATACCCCACAGTAATCTAGATGATTACTTTGAAGCATTGACTCAACATCAATCCACTTCCCCACCAATTCGGCATACTAAATTTAAACCCAAATCTATTTTTAACCCTACATTTGCTAAAGGTCCCTACGTCCAAAGCTTCTATCAAGTTGTTTATGCTGACATTCTTCATTTATGCCAACAGTCCACAACAAACACTTTTCCCAATCTGACAACAGCAGAATTGAAGGCCCTGAAAGAGCTCTCAGATAATCGACAGTTGATTATCAGCCCAGCCGATAAAGGTGGAGGCATTGTGGTCCAAAATCGCACAGATTACCAGTCTGAATCAGACAGGCTTCTATCAGATATGTCTACATATAAAAAACTGTCCACTGACCCTTTGCCCAATTTTCTACTTGAAGCCCATGAGTTGGTTCTAAGAGCAGCCAGGGGAGGGTATTGACCCCTAACATGGGAATGCTTTCTGTTGTACATACAGTCTCGACCTTGTTATGCATAATTTCCTCCTATAGGTAATCTTGGTCCAAAAGTACTTAATTAACAGAGAAAAAAAGCAGTCAAAATAGTAAATATTATTGTGATTAAATAAAAACCCTCTAAATGTGCATCTCATATTCAAAAAATCCCAACGATCAGAGGGTCCTGAGGGGGGTACCCACAGCAAAAAGAGACGAAAGGAAATTGCCTAGAATAAAATGTATCAAGAAAATTCTAACCAGAGTTTCTATAATCACCAATTTGCATTGATCTAACAATATCGGTCCTTACAAATATTGTTGAAAGATACAGATTTTAGAATAGCTTCTACATCTCAAGGGAGGCATGGAGACTTAAAATTATTATTTTCTGTTCTAGTCAATCTTACCTGAACTAAAACCATCCAAAAAGGGTCTGAAGCTCTCAACTTCATTTAGGCCTGGGGGGTTGTGGCATTTCGCGCTGGAGCAGAACCCTTTTCTAGTCGCCCCCTCTAATAGGTATATGTAGCCTGTCTAAGACTGAAAAGTTTACTTTCTGTAATCTAATTATATTGTCTAGCAATGAGTCTTCCTAATGGTAAATAGAGATTGCCTATATGCATGCTGTGCATATGTTTCTCCACTTGTTTGCCAAGCTCTTGCCGGGTTTTGCCCACATAAAAGGCACTGCACTGGCACTGCATGAGGTGGATGACGCCTTGCATCTTACAATTGGCAAAGTGTTTCAGACAGAACGTCTCCCCATTCGGCAGTGCCAGTGAGGTCCTCCTCCCTATAACCACACATTGTGAGCAGGATCCACAGGGGTAGGTGCCCCAGAATTTACATGGGTCTTTTTTGAATTTCCCTTTGTGTTAACATATTTCCAATTGATCCTGCTTTTTCGTAAAATCGTATCCTGCTTTTTGTAATCTGTGGTTTGGGTGTCACTAGTCTTCCCCAAATGGGGTCCTCAGTGAGGATAGACCGGTAGTTAGAAATAATTTTTCTCATTGAATCGTGTTCATTGGAGAATCTCATTATTCTGGTTATCTTGTCTTCCTTGCTCTTACTTTTAGTTTTGAAGATAAGATCTCGTCTGGTGGTATTTTTAACACGATTAAATGCCTTTTTTGGGGCCGATTTAGTATACCCCTACTGAGCAGTCTGGTGGTCAATTCATCTCATTCTCACTGGAAGTCCTCATTAGTACTGCAATTCCTTTTAATGCGTAAAAACTGACCAAAAGGAATTGATTTTTTCAGGGAGTCAGGCAGGAAATTATCCACATGTAGCAGAGTATTGCCGGCAGTTTCTTTCCTGTATAGCTTACTTGTAAGTCCACCATTGGGATCTTTTTAGGATGGTAATGTCCAGAAAATTGACCTCATGAAGATCATGTGTCATCGTAAAAAAAAAAAAGATTGAAGCTGTTCTGATTCATGAGATTCAGACAGTCTTTGAGTTCCCTTTCTGGACCATCCCAAATAATGAGGATGTCATCTATGTATCTCTGCCACATTAAAATGTGGTGAGTATACATAGATGACACCTCTCCCAGCAAAAAAAAAACTGTAACTAGGATTGCTGAATCGGGGACCACCAAATTGTCCAGAATTTGTAGTAAATGGATCGTATCCCTCGTGTAGGAGGGTAGATCCGTAACATGTGGTCTAAGGTGTTGATCAATAATCTGGCTTATTCCTTCAGAGATAGAGCCATTTCCAGAGATGATAGGTCTTCCGGGAGGATCATGAAGATCCTTATGCACCTTCGGCAAGGTGTAAAAAGTAGGCAGGTGAGGATGCTTTGTTTGAATGAAGTCCCATGTGTCTCTTGTGTCAGTTCACTGGCCGCCGCCTTGATGTCAGCAGTGCACTCAACTCCAACCTCAGGTAACCATTATTGATTTAACAGGCATTAGATGGACATGGTATTCTATGCATCTGCCTGTCACTACCCTTTTTACTTTTCTATTATTCCTCGATAAGAGGAGGTTTGTCTAAAGTGTCTTCCCATCTTAATTGTCCCCACAGTGCTAAATTATGATCGCTGTTGGTAAAACCAGGTGCCTCTTGTGAATGCGTCCCAGTGACCGGCATATGGACACACGAACAACCTTTTCATGTCATGTGTATGTGGACTAAGGCAGCCAGCATGTATGTCTTTCTTGTGTTTTTTTTTAATCCCCAATGAATGAAGTACATGTAAGTACTTTTGACCTTGCTATTTTTTTTTTTTTATTATTTTATTTATTTAAGGAACACGGTCCAAGACAGACATCTGAGCAGTCACAGTTTGTTATCTTACAACACATTGCATGTATACGTTATATACACGAACATTTCATTACATCCAAAGGACATTATGACCTTTTGCTTAACTGAGACGTCTCTTATATTCTATGTGATTATTGTGCTTAAAGCAACATCTGGGTGCTGGGTGTGCATAGGGCAATAACGCTAGTGGTGCAGGTGTGTTGCCCTTTAGTGGGTCCCCGACCGGTCCCATTCCATTTTTAATTTGATATACTAGACTTTGCTATTTTTTAATATGGTACAAAAAGTTAAAGATAAGATTCTGATGTTTTTGCCATATTACTATGCAAACATTGTTATACATGTATATATTTGTGTTACAGACCAGAAAATAATATACCCAACTGTAAACCTCCCCTGATGAAGGATAAAATATGTTCCAATATGATTTTCCCAAATATGTTGGGATGTATGCTATAAATCCCAAACTGAACTCAATTTTATTTTGAGCTGTATTTTGGATTAATAGCTCTGGGTGGTATATATTTGTATGTCCTACTGACCTTGATTCATTGGTGTATCATTTATATTATACAAGTGAACTGTGACTTTCATAACATTTTTTTCTACTTTTTGTATATTAATAAAGTTGGCACCCTTGTGCCTTTTTATTCTTATCTGCTCTCCGTTACTTTTTTCTGCCATTTAAAGTCCAAGGGGGGCGTCCTCCCAATGCACTTTGCTGCATGTTTTTTCTATAATGTAATTCAGGATGCTGGCAGGCTAGCACACTTCCCAATTCTCATATCTATTTTTTTTCTCCCATATAGCATATAAATATAATTTAGCATGAATATAACAGTACCTTTTCAACAGAAGCTGTTTCTCCCTCTTAACTGCGTGAGAAAAACATGGGATTGTGGGTAAATCTTATACACAAAAATGTATGTTTTTCCTTGTAGATAAGAGGGCTGGGCTGGAAGGGAGTATTTATCTTTTAGACACGCCCCCTTCTATGACACCGCAGTGAAATCCGTGCATCCACTGCAGCATTTTTATTGGACAGCTGGGACCAATGGTACTTTACCATTGGTCCAAGACTCCAAGCTGTTCATTGAGCTCAGTGTCTCTGACAAGAAGTGAAGAGAGGCACTGTGAGCTCATCCTCTCAGTCTGCTGCAAACAGAGCGTGTCAGCTTGTATTTATACTGGCCTCTCTGTATGTAGTTTCTGACAGGCTGCGCATGGAGCTCTGTATCTCTGGAACCATAGATGATAGCAGCCACAATTTTTTATTTTTTTTTACCAGTGTTGGTGTAGGACTTGGGCTTTATACCACCCAAATTTACGACCCTTCTAAGCTAAAAAAAAAAATGGAATGTTCATGGCAGGTAAGGCCCTGCCTCCTCTGACTGCAGGTCCCTGCAGTAGAAGAGTCCGGTCAGAGGTGAGGAAGCCGAGCCGGTGTATGAATTCTCCAGGGTCCCGGTCCTCTGACATTGGATTCCAGGAATAGAACATCCTGAGCACAGCGCCTGTCATCTCATACATTGTATCCAATCCGCTTCCCTCTCCATACATTGTATACAAACTCTACAAGCAGCACGTGTCTCCTCCGATACATTGTATCCTCCCCTCTGATCACACCAACCAATCAGCTAATTGGAACAGCAAACTCACATCCTCAGCCAGGAGGTGGCTCTTCCATCTTGTGATGTCACCACACGGTCTCCCTTCTGTCTGGTGCTGAATTAACTTCCCTCCACCTCTACTGACCAATCAGATCTGCATAGACAGGTCCTGCCCCTCTACTTATTCATTTCCCTACCTTTACTCCACCCCTCCTTTGCTTTTATGGGACAAACTGGGAGGACCTGAGTTTCATTGATATTCCCCATGATCAGAAGCATTCCTCCTTCCCTCCCTCCACTCCTCCCCATGTCTGACCCCCTGTACTCCTCTCCATACTGTCCCATGTCTGACCCCCTGTACTCCTCTCCATACCATCCCATGTCTGACCCCCTGTACTCCCCTCCTCTCCATACCATCCCATGTCTGACCCTGACTCATTTTCCTCGGACCTACATGCTCCCCTGTGTAGCAGGAGAATGCCAGACCTCAGATACAGCACATCTCAGAGCAGAAGTTCATGTATGAAGGGAAACCTGGGAGAGAATAGAATTCTGTGCATCTGGGAAGAACATGGAGACTATGAACGCATCAGAGGCGTAACTAGAACCTTCAGTGCCCTGGTGCAAGAAACCATGATGGGGGGCCCCCTTCCATCCGAGCCCCGGGTTTCCAATTTTGGGAGGGTGTCCATGGACATCCTCCCAAAACCATGCTTCCTGCATGCCCCCTGGGACATGCATCCAGTGCAATCACAGTGGCCCTTTACCATGTTATCAGCTGATCACATGTAAATAGACTTGCCAGTTATCCACAGCCCTTTCCTCCCACGCTGTGTCTGTGTTAGGAAAGGACTGCCATTAACTGTCAAGAATGTCAGTAAATAGTTTACACTGATAATCAGTGCCACAATCATCAATGCCGCCTATCAGTGCTCATTAATGCAGCCTATTAGTGCCTATCAGCACCACCTATCAGTGCTCATTAATTCATTAATGCCGCCTAACAACGTCCATCAGTGCCACCTATCAGTACTATTCAATGCTGCCCATTAGTGCCCATCAATACTGCCTGAGTTCTGCCTATCAGTGTTCCTCAGTGCAGCCATTGAGTTCTGCCTATCAGTGCTCATCAATGCCCATCGGTGCCCCCTATCAGTGCTCATCAGTAAATCTCATCAGTGCCTCCTATTGATGCCCCCTACCAGTGCCCCTAGTACCTTCTCAGTGTCCCCTAGTGCCTTCTCTGTGCCCCCTATCAGTGCCTCCCTTCAGTGCTCATCAGTGCCCCCTATCGGTGCCTCCCATCGGCGCCCCCTATCAGTGTCCATCAGTTCCCTATCACTGTTCCCCTATCAGTGCCCATTAGAGTCCATCAGTGTCCCCTATCAGTGCCTTCTGTCTTCTCAGGACAGCACGGCTCTAAGCGGAGAGCGTGTCTCTCATGTAACAGCAGCACAGAGACACCGGCATGGACAGTTTTATTTCCCTCTCCATCCATCCTCTCTCGCACGCAGTAGCGTCTCCAGCTTTCATATTTAGTGGGGGCACATGGGGGGACAGGGACAAAAGTAGGGGGGCAACTATAAAATGCAATTTTATATATATATATATATATATAATCTCTCCTGGGGCCCTTTACTACGATCCCACAATGGCCCTTTCACATGTTCTGCAGTGAGCTCCTTTCCTACTGTATTGGGGCCCCCCAGGGTGGCAGAAAATAAGAGATGTATGTCACCAGCATACCAAGAAAATATAAGGGTCCAAAGCAGTGGGAGAACTATCAGGGTTGCAAAGGTTGTCTTACCACCGGGCCCTGGTGTTCTGCCACTGTGGGGTTCCCCAGCCTCCTCTTGCTGTCCTGCCCCTGATATTGACAGCGCTGGTCTGGCATCTCTTGGAATTTACAGGCTGGTTCTCCTGTCCTAAGGATGGGAGAAATTAGTCTGTTTTTTCAGTAACTGAGTCCTGGTGGAGTCCTTCCTGCAACCCGCTCTTCTCCCTGCCAATGAGGATGCAGGGGAAGGAGCAGATCGGGTGGCCGTGGTTGTGTGAGCGCTCGCATTATGCAGTGTCAGCGAGCAGAGGGAGGGGGAGGAATCACCCGCAGGAGCTGACTGGGGACGCTCTCCCTCTTAGACATTGATTTTTTGTAAAAAAAAATAAATAAAATTTTTTTTATTTTAATTGGGGGGGCATATGGTGGGGCACAGCATAATGTTGGGGTCAGGCCCCCCTAGGGATGCCATTGATGACAAGTTTCACCCCATTGCCAGCAAAGGAACTGTTCAAATCAATGTGAATAAAGTTGCAGCAGCTTTGAAAAAAGGTTCCGGCCCTACTTTTCTTCTTTCCTTGAGACTTGCATTGAATTCTGTTAAAATGAAGTTGCAAGCCGCAATGAACCCGGGAGTTTCAAATCGCACTGATCTGCAGCTGTGCTGAAGTAGTGTGATTTCAAAGCCGTGCTGCTGTTAACCCCGGGGCTAAAGGGATGAGCTTTCATCTACAGATAACCTGAGGGGGTGTTTTTTAATGAAAATTTGTGTAACTTCTCTTTTTTCCCCTTCAACTATTTTCTTTTACTTTACTAAACATTAATTTTTAAACTTTTGTTTTTGTTTTATACAATCAGATAAAAGTGAAAAGCTTCACACTACAAACATGAAAGTAAATATGACTGCCTTGCATAAAG
Source organism: Lithobates clamitans (assembly GCA_037952925.1). Taxonomy (NCBI): domain Eukaryota; kingdom Metazoa; phylum Chordata; class Amphibia; order Anura; family Ranidae; genus Lithobates; species Lithobates clamitans. Next base: position 18,408 of record JBBGZY010003564.1, read on the forward strand.
ATTTAAAATTGGACTGTATATGGCTCTCACTTCACATTTCACATTTGTGGCATTTGGAACTTTATCTAGGACTTTTCTTTTCACATTGTTGTATTTTACACTTTCATGTTTGTAGCATGGAGCTTTTCTCCAGATTACGATTCCTTAGAGCAAAACTACACTGTATATGAGCAGGGCCGTCTTTAAGGCAGGGCAAAAGGGGCAGCTGCCCTGGGCCCTGTCATTGTTGTGGGGCCCAAAGCAGCTGCCTCATACTTGCCAACTTTCCCAGTTTAAATTTACTTGTCCCTTGAGGTTTTAGTCTCATGCTGTGTCCTAATATCTCAGTGTGAAGTTCTGTTATTAATGCTGCCCAGCTCTGTCTTGTTGTTGTGTACAGATGACTCACCTGCAGACCCTGTGTTTACATGTAAATACCGGCATTGATATGTAAATAGCAGTGGCATTCATATGTAAATAGTCACAGACCGGCAGCATTCTATGTAAACAGAGGTGGTATTCATATATATATCATGCCCTCCTGAGGTCATATCCACCATCACCTACACTGAATGCTACCCACTGGGGAGATAAAAGGGCATGCTTGAAAGTCCTGCCTACAATTGTGGTCATTAAGCCTACCATCAGCCTGTTCTGCAAAGGTAAGCAAATTTGTGGGGGGAGGGTAGTGTGTGGTGTGCAGAGGTAGGCAGAGAAGGAATTACAGTTTGGGGTGCACAGGTGAGCAAGGTCCAGTCCATGGTGTGCAGCCAGTGAGGAGATGATGTGCTGTAACCTCTAGCAACCAATCAGTAAGCAGTAATGATGTGCAGTAACCAATCAGTGAGCAGTATTGATGTACAGTAATCTCCAGCAACCAGTCAACAAGCAGAAATCATGTGCTGTAACCTCTAGCAACTAATCAGTGAACTGAAATGAGCGGTAATGATACACTGTAACCTCTGGCAACCAATCACAATCACTGTCTGATCTGATTCAGTAAACTGATTTTGAGTCTAGCTGCTATTTATTGTATGTCTGAGAGCAGGTGGAGAGCAAAACTGCATGGGGGGGCCCTAAGAAAATTTTTGCCCAGGGTCCAATCAATATTAAAGACGGCCCTGTATATGAGCACTGCAAACCAAAAGTGTCATTTAATTCTTTAATAGTGAAAGCAATCCCCCCATCCATTGATGTCTCCAGGATTTATTTTGCTGAGAAAACTTCTAAAAAACCCCTCCTGGCATTCCTGGCTGTGACTGGCATAGCGGGTGCCATGGAGGATGGAGGAGGGAGCCAACACATCCGCTCTCCTCTCCTTCTTGTTGCCGACCCGGAAAACTGATGTCACTTCCGGGTCCCCATGTTAGTATGTGCGGGAAAGAATGGAATGCTGTGTTGAATACACGGGAGACATTAGGGGTCTTTTAGATCCCATATTAATTTGGTAAAAAATTAAGTCTCTCCCAAGCATTTAAAATCCCCCCAAAATTTGAGGACCCCCACATATACGGCCGTAAATGCACCCATTGAGAGCACCTATGAGTGAAAACGTTGATTGCAATACATATCAGTGATGAGCGAGAGCAACATTTCTATCCACAAACATCCTCTGTAATGCTAAACTGATGACCTATAGGGATGACCTATAGGGAGCCTTTAAAGCATTGCCTATAGAAAATATAGGGTACTGAAGTGTTACACCATTTCACAGTTGCATGCAGATTTAAAGGGGATCGTTAAGGCAGAAGTTTTTTTTTTTTTTTATCTTCATGCATTCCATACTTACCTGAGCCCGTCTTTATCCAGCGATGTTGCAGGAGTGTCTAAGCTGCCCAGGACTCCCCTCATTGTCTGAGACAGGGGTGACGATGGGGGACCCAAAAAGAGGAGGATCCGGGCTACTCTGTGCAAAGTCATTACACAAATATTAAAAAAAGAAAAAAAGAAAAGGTAAAATAAATAAGAAAAAAAAATGTTAAATTTTTAAATGCGCCCCGACCCGCCGAGCTCGCGTGCAGAAGCGAACACATACGAGTAGCGCCCGCATATGAAAACGGTGTTTAAACCACACATCGGTAGAGCAAGAGCAATAATTCTAGCCCTAGACCTCCTCTGTTACTTAAAAAATGCAACCTGTAGAATTTTTTAAACGTCGCCTATGGAGATTTTTAAGGGTAAAGTTTGTCGCCATTCTACGAGCGGGCGCAATTTTGAAGCGTGACATGTTGGGTATCAATTTACTCGGCATAACATTATCTTTCACAATATAATATAAAAAAATTGGGCTAACTTTACTGTTGTCTTATTCTTTTTAATTCAAAAAAGTATTTTTTCCCAAAAAAGTGCGCTTGTAAGACTGCTGCGCAAATACGGTGTGACAAAGTATTGTAACAACCGCCATTTTATTCTTTAGGGTGTTAGAAAAAAATTATAATGTTTGGGGGTTCTAAGTAATTTTCTAGCAAAAAAAAATGTTTTTAACTTGTAAACAACAAATCTCAGAAAGAGGCTCGGTCCTTAAAGCGGAGTTCCACACAAAAATGGAACTTCCGCTTTTCGGAACCCTCCCCCCCCTCCGGTGTCACATTTGGCACCTTTCAGGGGGGAGGGGGGTGCAGATACCTGTCAAAGACAGGTATTTGCACCCACTTCCAGCAAAGACTCCCATGGGAGTCTATGCCTCTTCCTGTCCCCATCGCGCTGTCTGCTGGGAACACACAGCTCCCAGCAGAGAGCAGCGACCACTAGGGACGCGCAGCGCGACTCGCGCATGCGCAGTAGGGAACCGGGAAGTGAAGCCGCAACGCTTCACTTCCTGATTCCCTCACCTAGGGTGGCGGCGGCAGCTGCCGAGAACCGAGCGGGTTCTCGGCGTCCCCTGCCGACATCGCTGGACCCCGAGACAGGTAAGTGGCATTGTATTAAAAGTCAGCAGCTGCAGTATTTGTAGCTGCTGGCTTTTAATATTTTTTTTTTTTTGGCGCTGTGGGTGAACCCCCGCTTTAAGTGGTTAAAAAAAAATCTTATTTATTTTACTTTTTTTGCACTGTTCTTTTAAAAAAAATAAACATTTTGGGTCTCTTTTATTTCTATTACAAAGAATGTAAACATCCCTTGTAATAGATTAAATGCACAAAAGGACCTCTTTAATGTGAGATGTGGGGTCAAAAAGACCTCTGAGCTCACATTTACACTTAAAGCGGCGTTCCACCCCCCAAAAAATAATTAAAAGCCAGCAGCTACACATACTGCACACACATACACACACATATACTACACACACACACATATATATACTGCACACACACATATACTGCGCACACACACACATATACTGCACACACACACACACACACACATACTACACACACACACACATATTCTGCAGCTGCTGGCTTTTAAAAATAGGACACTTGCCTGTCCTGGAGTCCAGCAATGTTTTCACCGCAGCTGTTGTTTTCATCAGCTGTCGGGTGCCAACCGCCGCCACTGCGGGCATTGGTGTAGTGTGGGTTGTCAGCACCTGGGGCAAGGCAAGTAATTTGCGCCCCCCTAACCTGCGGACTTTTATCACTCCCGGAGTCCCTTCAAATAAAATAGTACTGACCTACCTGATTCCTATACTGACCACTACACTAACCTACTTTATTTCAACACTGACCAATAGGGATGAGCCGAACACCCCCCTGTTCGGTTCGCACCAGAACATGCAAACAGGAAAAAAGTTTGTTCGAACACGCGAACACCGTTAAAGTCTATGGGACACGAACATGAATAATCAAAAGTGCTAATTTTAAAGGCTTATATGCAAGTTATTGTCATAAAAAGTGTTTGGGGACCCGGGTCCTGCCCCAGGGGACATGGATCAATGCAAAAAAAAGTTTTAAAAACGGCCGTTTTTTCAGGAGCAGTGATTTTAATAATGCTTAAAGTCAAACAATAAAAGTGTAATATCCCTTTAAATTTCGTAGCTGGGGGGTGTCTATAGTATGCCTGTAAAGGGGCGCATGTTTCCCGTGTTTAGAACAGTCTGACAGCAAAATGACATTTCGAAGAAAAAAACCCATTTAAAACTACTCGCGGCTATTGCATTGCCGACAATACACATAGAAGTTCATTGATAAAAACGGCATGGGAATTCCCCACAGGGGAACCCCGAACCAAAATTTAAAAAAAAATGACGTGGGAGTCCCCCTAAATTCCATGTCAGACCCTATGGATTTTAAGGGGAACCCCGCGCCAAAAAAAAAATGGCGTGGGGTCCCCCCAGAAAATCCATACCAGACCCTTATCCGAGCACGCAACCTGGCAGGCCGCAGGAAAAGAGGGGGGATGAGAGTGCGGCCCCCCCTCCTGAACCGTACCAGGCCACATGCCTTCAACATTGGGAGGGTGCTTTGGGGCAGCCCCCCAAAACACCTTGTCCCCATGTTGATGAGGACAAGGGCCTCATCCCCACAACCCTGGCCGGTGGTTGTAGGGGTCTGCGGGCGGGGGGCTTATCAGAATTTGGAAGCCCCCTTTAACAAGGGGACCCCCAGATCCCAGCCCTTCCCCCGTGTGAAATGGTAAGGGGGTACTTACCCCTACCATTTCACTAAAAAACTGTCAAAAATGTTAAAAATGACAGGAGACAGTTTTTGACAATTCCTTTATTTAAATGCTTCCTCTTTCTTCTATCTTCCTTCATCTTCTGGTTCTTCTGGTTCTTCCTCCGGCGTTCTCGTCCAGCATCTCCTCTGCGGCGTCTTCTATCTTCTTCTCCTCGGGCCGCTCCGCACCCATGGCATTGGGGGAAGGCTCCCGCTCTTCTCTTCATCTTCTTCTCTTCTTCTTTTCTTCTCTTCTTCATTTTCTTCTCCGGGCCGCTCCGCACCCATGCTGGCATGGAGGGAGGCTCCCGCTGTGTGACGGAGTCTCCTCGTCTGACGGTTCTTAAATAATGGGGGCGGGGGCCACCCGGTGACCCCGCCCCCCTCTGACGCACGGTGACTTGACGGGACTTCCCTGTGACGTCACGGGGAATGCCACAGGGAAGTCCCGTCATGTCCCTTGCGTCAGAGGGGGGCAGGGTCACCGGGTGGCACCCCCCTGTTATTTAAGAACCATCAGACGAGGAGACGCTGTCACACAGCGGGAGCCTCCCTCCATGCCAGCATGGATGCGGAGCGGCCCAGAGAAGAAAATGAAGAAGAGAAGAAGGAAGAAGAGAAGAGAAGAAGATGAAGAGAAGAGCGGGAGCCTCCCCCCATGCCATGGGTGCGGAGCGGCATGAGGAGAAGAAGATAGAAGACGCCGCGGAGGAGATGCTGGACGAGAACGTCGGAGGAAGAACAAGAAGAGCCAGAAGAACCAGAAGAAGATGAAGGAAGAAAGAAGAAGTATTTAAATAAAGGAATAGTCAAAAACTGTCTCTTGTCATTTTTAACATTTTTGACAGTTTTTTAGTGAAATGGTAGGGGTAAGTGCCCCTTACCATTTCACACAGGGGGGGCGGGATCTGGGGGTCCCCTTGTTCCAGATTCCTATAAGCCCCCCGCCCGCAGACCCCCACAACCACCGGCCAGGGTTGTGGGGATGAGGCCCTTGTCCTCATCAACATGGGGACAAGGTGTTTTGGGGGGGCTACCCCAAAGCACCCTCCCAATGTTGAGGGCATGTGGCCTGGTACGGTTCAGGAGGGGGGGTGCACTCTCGTCCCCCCCTCTTTTCCTGCCAGGTTGCGTGCTCGGATAAGGGTCTGGTATGGATTTTTGGGGGGACCCCACGCCTTTTTTTTTTTTTTGGCGCGGGGTTCCCCTTAAAATCCATACCAGACCTGAAGGGCCTGGTATGGAATTTAGGGGGACTCCCACGTCATTTTTTTTTTTAAATTTTGGTTCGAGGGTTTCCCTGTGGGGAATTCCCATGCCGTTTTTATCAATGAACTTCTATGTGTATTGTCGGCAATGCAATAGCCGCAAGTAGTTTTAAATGGGTTTTTTCCTTCGAAATGTCATTTTGCTTTCGGACTGTTCTAAACATGGGAAACATGCGCCCCTTTACAGGCATACTATAGACACCCCCCAGCTATGAAATTTAAAGGGATATTACACTTTTATTGTTTGACTTTAAGCATTATTAAAATCACTGCTCCTGAAAAAACGGCCGTTTTTAAAACTTTTTTTTGCATTGATCCATGTCCCCTGGGGCAGGACCCGGGTCCCCGAACACTTTTTATGACAATAACTTGCATATAAGCCTTTAAAATTAGCACTTTTGATTTCTCCCATAGACTTTTAAAGGGTGTTCTGTGGCATTCGAATTTGCCGCGAACACCTCAAATTGTTCACTGTGCAGCGAACTTGCGAACAGCCAATGTTTGAGTTGAACATGAGTTCGACTCGAACTCGAAGCTCATCCCTACTGACCAACCTGATTCCTTTACTGACCATTACACACTACACTGACCACTATACTATACTGTCCACTACACTAAGAACTACACTGACCACTATACTTTCCACTACACTGACCACTACACTGACCACTACACTGACCACTACACTGTCCACTACACTGTCCACTATACTGTCCACTAAACTGACCACTATACTGTCCACTACACTGACCACTATACTATACTGTCCACTACACTACACTGACCACTATGTTGTCCACTATGGTGACCACTATACTGTCCACTATGCTATACTGTACACTTTACTGACCACTACACTGAGAACTACACTATACTGACCACTACACTACACTGTCCACTACACTACACTGACGACTATACTACACTGAGAACTACACTACAGTGACCATTACACTGTCCACTACACTACACTGACCACTACACTATACTCTCCACTATACTGACCACTTTACTGTTCACTACACTATACTGTCCACTACACTACACTGACCACTACACTGACCACTATACTGTCCACTATACTATACTGACTACTTTACTACACTGTCCACTGCAGTGACTACTATACTATACTGTCCACCATACTACACTGACCACTATAGTACACTGTCCACTACACTGAGAACTACACTGCACTGACCACTATACTGTCCACTACACTATACTGACCACTATACTACACTGTCCACTACACTGACTACTATACTGTCCACTACACTGACCACTATACTACACTGTCCACTACACTACACTGACCACTACACTGACTACTATACTATACTGTCCACTATACTACACTGACCACTACACTGACCACTATACTACACTGACCACTATACTACACTGTCCACTACACTGACCACTATACTACACTGTCCACTACACTGACCACTATACTACACTGACCACTATACTACACTGTCCACTACACTGACCACTATACTACACTGACCAATATACTGTCCACTACACTATACTGACCACTACACTATACTGACCACTATACTACACTGTACACTATACTGTCCCACCTACAGTCTTCCTACACTGACACTACATATACGGCGCCTTTCTCTTCTCTCCCCCCCCCTTTATCCATTCCTCACCTTCTTGTCCTGCATCGGTCCGGAGGATAGGAGGAGGAGGTAAAGACAGCGGCCCCAGCGGCTCACACTTTCCAGTGCTTGTCTCCCCCCAGCTCCGGCCGCCGTGTTAATTGTTTCCCGGCGCGCTGTGATTGGGCGTATGGGGGTCATGTGTGGAGGCGGGACTCCAGGAGTAACTGTGATCGCGGATAGGCCAGCCCCACACCGCACATGACCCCCATACGCCCAATCACAGGGCGCCAAACAATTAACATGGTGGCCGGAGCGCAGGGGACACAGGAGATTAAAATTAGGAGGTAGCATGAAATTGTGCCCCCCCTAAATGTCGCGCCCGGGGCCACGGCACCCCCGCACCCCCCACGCTACACCACTGACTGCGGGTAAGGGTACCTGGCAGCGTAGCCTTACGGCTTCATGCCGGGAACCCTACCGCGCATGCGCGAGGCCCCGCTCCTCTCTTCTACTGGCCTGGTGACAGAGAGAGGAGGAGGGAGCCCCGCAGTGATGTCACGGGCCGCGGCCCTGTCTTTGGTATCCTGTCCCCCCTCCCGCTGAAAGGTGGCAATTGTGGCACAGTGGGGGGAGAGGAGACAAATTAGTGGAAGCTGCACTTTTGGGTGGAACTCCGCTTTAAATGCAATAAAAGTTAAAAAAAATGTCTTAAAAAAAAGAAAAAAATTCCCCTTCAAGAGCATTGGGTGGAAGTGACATTTGAGGTCGCTTCTGTAATCCAATGGTATGGAGCCAAGTTGGGAACATCTATCCCTCACTTGTCATCCAGTCTCACAGGGGAGAGGATCTGATCATCTCCACCGCTACTGACGGCTCCAGTAGGCGGTGGAAGGGGGTCACCTCTCCCGCCGCCGATAAAAGTGATCTTGCGGCAAATCCGCTGTGGGGACCACTTTTATCTGAAAGCCGACTGCCCGCCGTTTAAGAAAATACCGTTGTTAGTACAAGACATAGTACAAGAGATGGTCAGAGACAGCATACATAGTACAAGAGATGATCAAAGACTGCAGAAATACTACAGGAGATGGTCAAAGACTGCAGACATGATACAAGAAATTGTCAGAGACTGCAAACATACTACAGGAGATGGTCAGAGACTGCAGACATGATACAAGAAATGGTGGGAGACTGCCCGATCAGTGCCCATCAATGCAGCCTCACCAGCTCCAATTGGGAGGTCCAGGGAGGAGACCCTTATTATCATTTCTACCTCTCCTCTTCCTCCCCCCTTTTAATTTCCTTCTCCTCCCCCTTCTTTCTGCCTTTATTTTGCTAACTCCTATCTTTCTTCAAAATTGGATGGGGTACATTGGTCCCCCCGCCAGCATCTCCTGATTACTAATAGATGTACTTTATTTGTGGTAGGCTTACAATGTCTGGTCCTCTTGAAGTGTGTACCGTTTGTTTCCCTGGCTTTCTGAAGAATTGTCACATAATGTTTTATACTTCATGTACTGTATACACTGTAATGATATAGAACCAGTTTTGCTGATTGAAAGTATGTCTTGCTGTACTGTGTGTTTGGTCACTATAAATAAAGAGTTTATAAAAATAAAAAATCTCCAAGTACTGTTGCCAATTTCAGGCTTGAGAAAGGGGTGGAATCCTCAGAAACACGTTGCCTTATTACTCTGAGAGTCTCACCTGTGCTCCAGTCCTGAGTGGTGATGTGGAGTCAGTCTGTGGAGTGAGATGTTCTTATTGCTCCAATGCTGGATTTGTCTTTGACAGCCGGCCGGTGCTAAGCTCTGGATCTCCTCTGGGCTCCTCTGTACTTTTTGTGACGTCCCATTTGGAGCTTTTGCACCATCCCCTCATTATCACATGACCCTGTGCTGTATTAGTCACACATTCTCAATCTAAGTGATGGATGGATTCCAAATGTACCCATTCAGAAGTCTACAAACCACAATGTAAGTGGATATTGTTTTTTATTTATATTAAAACTTCTTTTTTACAGACACCCTCCTGCGCTCTCTACTCTTCCATTATGATCATCTCCCAAGGTCTGTTTTTTTTCCGATGCTGCGGTCAGTGATATGTGTGCTCTCTGATTGAAAACATCTCTTCTCCTACTCTGTTCTTACAGTCCTGGCCATCCATTAAGGATTGATTTTCTGTTTGGACTTTTTTTATATACATATTTACATATGTTATTTTGGACTTCCATCTGTAGCAATAGCTCTCGGTGGAGCTGCTAATTTAGATGGGCTTGTTACCTTCACTCTCCTTCCCTCTGTTTCACCGGCACCGGGTCTAGGGTTCCATTGAGTTTAGCTCCGGACGATACAAGCATCAACACTTGAGTACGTTTTCAATGCTTTATTGAACAATTAACAAAGGAAGTAGCAGGAAAGAGGCAGGAGGGAAACTGCAGGGAAGCTTAAATACCTTTCTGTAGGTTTCTTGACAAATGTCCTTTAGAGTTGAATATTTCAGTAGAATGCGATCCCCTTGTGGGACATACTCCTTGCTCATCTGGATAGGCTTCTCTCACTTGCCTAGCAGCCAGTACGTAGCACGAACAGAAGTCTCTGCCACACACTTGCTTGAGATGAACCCGTACAATCCTCTGCCACAGGATGTATTGGTTTTGCGGTGAACCTCAGACACAGTACTTGAACCTTTAAGCCAAACCCGGCAATACTATGCTGTAAAGTTACTTTGGGATACGTCCTCCAACCGAGTCACCAGGCCCCTCTCCAGACCAGCACTCTGCATGATCCTTCCATGACGGGTCCTCCCCTGGGATCTTCTTGGTTGTCCAGCTTCTTCACTCTGGATAGACAGCTCAGGACCATTCCTCGGCTGCTGTGGTAGGCCCAAGACAAGCTTCCAGGCCCACCCATGCGCCACAGCGGTGCGGGCCTCCGGAATGGAGGACCACGAGATAGCTCTCTAACGCCTACCTGTCGGCCAGGAGGGCCAGCAGGTGGCTGTAAAACGACCCTAAAACATGGCGTCTGTCCCATAAATACCCTCGCCCAGAATCCAACTCGGAGGACCAACTCTACCGAATTGTCTCCGGGACAGAAGAGCACCCATACGCTTCAACACGTTGCCTTTCCAACACTAACCAGTGGTAACAGCGACACCCACCAGCTCAGTATGGAAACAGACACAACGTCAGCCAAGCTGGAACAGAGGCAAATCTAACTTCCTTTAATGAGCAATTCACAGAATTTACCTATCAGATGGTAGATCACAAATCTACCAGCGCTACATATATGATATATTAAATAAATTTATATATATATATATATATATATATATATAAAATACAAAATACGGCGGGTAAAATAAGTATTGACATGAAATGTTCACCACATATTTGTGACAACCCATGCAATCCATACAAGAAACCAAAACAAATACGTTCACAAATGAAGTTCTGTGTAATAAAATGGAATGACACAGGGAAAAAAGCATTGAACACCCTAACTGAGATTTATTTAAAAGAGACGTAAAGGATTTTTTTTTCCTGATTAAAGGAGAAGTCCAGGCTGAGCTCGTTTGGCTGGGCTTCTCCTCTGGATCACAGGAGTACAAATCGTTTTGCATTCCTGTGACCAGTTTTCAGCAGAGAGCGGTCTGAAGTCTGTTCTCCACTGACATCATTGGAATCAGTCCAGGCACCGCATCATCATGACAATGGAAGTCTGGATCCACCTGGACTGTCACCCATCTCTGCCTCTCAGCGACCTCTTGAGAGCCTGAGACAGCCGCTCCCCACATCCTCCACAGCTCAGCACTCCAGGGGGGGGGGGACAGAGTGGAGAGCCGCTGACTGACAGTCAGCAGCTCTCTTCTTGGGGAGTTGTGAGAACCGAGCCATCGCCGATGTTCGATTGCTTAGTTCTCAGTGAGTGAGGAGGCCCTGGGGAACCGATGCTGCATCCACCTAGGTAAGTATGATGAGGGAAAAAACAAAACATAATTCTCTTTTAATACTTACCTAGGTGGATGCAGTATCGGTCTGATGCTGCATCTGTCCCCCACCATCTCTAAACTGAGAACCGAGTGATTGAACACTGCTGATCGCTCAGTTTTCAGAGCTCCGTGAGCAGAGAGCTTCAGACTGTCAGTCACAGCTCTCTGCTCTTCCCCCTCCTCATTGGTGCGCTGAAATGTGGAGGGGCGGAGCGGCCGGCTCAAAGTAAAAAAGAAGAAAAATAAAAGGGGATTCTCAACTGCTCCTAAATACCGATCCGATAATCCCCCTTTAGAACATACTGGCCATATCTTGGCCTGAACCTTTAATGGGGATTTCTAAACGGTTCCACCGTCTAAACCAAGTATCTCAGATGATAAATAGCAATCCTGAGACACTAGGATTTAGTAGTCCTCTGAGTTATAATTAAATCCAAAAGAAAAACGTGACAAGCACAAAGGAACTCTTCTATGAGGACAATTCAGTGACATAGGTACAAATCTTTATTGAAGACCATCCAAAAGTAAAATTCCATATATAAATGACTATTAAACTACAACCCTATTCCCAGTACACATTAAAAGGCCTAAAGTCTGGAGGAGGAAAGGTGGCCACCATTTTGTAAATCACCTCATACAACTCTCATTCTCACACACTCACATACACCAATAGATATTGATTGGTCATACAATCTGTTTGGATTGAAGGTAAAGTCATCAGGTGATCAATGGAAATTAGTCAATCATGATAACTGGCATAGTCTTATAGTGACAGACATATCCGATCACCAATAGTTTAACCACAGATGTAACAATCTTATAAATATTGTAAAGTGCAGGTGTGATGTAGCATTTCCATTTCTTTTCAGTAATACCAGCTTGTGACAATTGCAGCCTCCGTTTCACACTGTGAATATTGTCTATTCAGAATAATTCAGTAGTAAATAGCACAGTCACTGAATCATGACAGCTAGACGATACAAAATGATATTAAAACTGACTTTACCATATGCTGGAGCCGACAAGCAGTGTGTCATGAGAAGCAGCGGGGGAATCCGAGTACAGGAACCGACTTTCAGAAGAGATCTGTACGATTTGTTAGTAGCTGTCTCTGATGCTGGAAACAGGGATCCCACTTGCTAGACACAGTGTGAAACGGAGGCTGCAATTGTCACAAGCTGGATTTACTGAAAAGAAATGGAAATGCTACACCACACCTGCACTTTACAATATTTATAAGATTGTTACATCTGTGGTTAAACTATTGGTGATTGGATATGTCTGTCACTATAAGACTATGCCAGTTATCATGATTGACTAATTTCTATTGATCACCTGATGACTTTACCTTCAATCCAAACAGATTGTATGACCAATCAATATCTATTGGTGTATGTGTGTGTGTGAGAATGAGAGTTGTATGAGGTGATTTAGAAAATGGTGGCCACCTTTTCCTCCTCCAGACTTTAGGTCTTTTAATGTGTACTGGGAATAGGGTTGTAGTTTATTAGTCATTTATATATGGAATTTTACTTTTGGATAGTCTTCAATAAAGATTTGTACCTATATCACTGAATTGTCCTCATAGAAGAGTTCCTTTGTGCTTGTCACGTTTTTCTTTTGGAGTGGCCGGCTCAGGATCTCAGCGGCTCACTGAGAGGCTGAGCAGGGTGTCAGTCCAGGCACCTGGTGGATCCAGACTCGATGGTCGGGATGACGTGGTGCCTAGACTGACATTGGTGATGTCAGCAGAGAGTGGACTTCAGTCTGCTTTCTGCTGGAAATGGGTCACAGGAGTACAAAACAAACTGCACTCCTGTGACCCATAGAAGAAGCCCAGCCAAACAAGCTTTGGTTATGAGTTGGTTATGCACAGAGTGGCCCCGATCCTCCTTTTCTGGGCTCCCTCCGTGGCCCTCCTGGCTCCTCCTCTTCTCGAGTGCCCCGTAGGAGAAGCGCTCTCCCTCAGGACCCCCATGCAGGCGCGCTCCCATGTCCTGCTGCTGCATCCATTGACACAGACAGCAGGACTTGGCCCCGCCCCTCGCATCATTGGATTTGATTGACAGCATCAGGAGCCAATGGCTGCACTGCTATCAATGTATACAATCAGGACACGAGACACAGGCCTGAGCCGGTGTGGTCGTTCCCGTCACGGGAATTATGGGGCTCAGGTAAGTAAAAGGGGGGCTCGGGGGGCTGTTGAATGACTGGAGGTTTTTCACCTCAATGCATAGAATGCAAACCTTGAGAGTTTACAACCCCTTTAAGGCATTCATTGGTCAAATCAATACATTTTGCAAATCATTTGGAAGTACAAACTCTGAAGCAACAGCTGTTTTATTTAATATCTTAATATCTGCATTGGCTCCAGAGCTATGCCAACACCCCCACATAGACGGTCAGTCAGCCAGGAGAAGCCCGAGGAACCCCTAGAACCTCTGGAGGAACCTTGGCTGAGAATGGCGAGACTAGAGATTTTTTTATGGGTTATTTGTACAGGAAGACGGCAAAGAAAGGAGACAAACAACCAAATTCTGAATTTTATTTGATTCGTTCTCTGTCTGCTACAGATAATATGAATCATATTAAAACGTGTACAATATGTATAAAAGAACACATAGAAAAATATAGTTTACTTCTGTCCCAAAATCGTGGCAGTGACTGATATAAATCTGATACAAATATTTAAAAGTGAATTAAAATAAAAGTGCAATTTACTTTTGACTTCAAATGAGACCAATCTCCTCTCTTCTATGTAGAGGAGAAGAGTACCTGTCCTCCATAGAGGAAGGGAGGCTCAGAGATGTGATCACATTCTGGACAGATAATAGATCTTCATTGTATATAGACAGGTACACTTTACACATTCCATGTCTCATTATTGCACATTTTCTATTTGCTAAGTGCTTTATCCTGAGATAATTCAATGATAATGGGATAATTGGGAGAACCGGTATTCACCGATGATACAGATTATACAGTGGGGAGAACTGATACTGTATATGCATACAGCAAAGTTTAGCAATATATACAGACAGTACAGATTATACCATCAGAAGAACCAGAACATACACATCATATAAATTATACTATTTACAACATAAAGTGAATTTTTCTCTGAGTTTCTTTACATCTTATACAATATATTCATATATATATATATATATATATATATATATATATATATATATATATATATATATATAGCGCTGACAACTGTTGTTTCTAGCCCTATGCGTATTATACAATGCATAAGTTGAGTTAGTGCCATCTTGTGGACAATTGATAAAGTACAATAAGTTTACGTTTCAGGATTAAATGAAGTGACATGGAAGTGATTCATTGTTTACTTTGGAACTGTAGTTCTGACCCACCCACAATGCTCCTGGACAAAGTCAGAACTGAACTGCATTGTGGGAGGATATAAAAGGGTAAGCAGCGGCCATTTTGGGTCTCTTGTTCCTGGAACGCGTGGCCTGCCGGCGGAGCTCTGTGGGTGTGTGTGTCCCACAGGGTTGCTGCCTACTTTGCGAAGGAGCGGAGCAGCTGCAAGGATCCTGCCATCACATCACAGCAGGCGTGATCATTTCGGAGGACCCGTGGGGAGTTAACCGAGGACTCCTGGTCGTTTTGTGAACAGAACAGTGTGACGGCGTGGTGGTGCCTCCATACGGACTGAGAACTGCTGAACTGGAGACATTCACCTGCCTGGATTCTGTGTGGTGAGAGGGTTAACACTCAGAAGCTTATTTAAATATTACACACACCTTTAGAACTGTACTGAGTGTTGCTGGGACTGATAGTCCCACGGAACAAGTTAAGTCGGAGAGCCTTACATTCGAATAGACTTCAGTGTTCAAGAGCGGATGTTAGATGTTTGTTTCTTCATATACAGACACCTAGTCAATCTGTTGGATTACAATTGTTTTAGTGTGTTATACTACACTGCGCAACACCCAGGAGGAACCCTTTGCGGATTACAATTATAAAAGCTAGCGAAGACTGAAGACGTCTGGACTACCTTTTTCATTGCAGGGCTCTGCATTTTAGGATAATGACTTTAAGGTCTAGAGCGGGGGGAGCTCCCGGGTATAGAGTTATACCATCATATATATAAATTTGTGTCTGTTATTGATTTTCATAATCATTTCTTATACTGGTACACTACGTTGGTGTAATAGTATATGCATTGTAATAACTCTTTATATAAATACATTATTTACTTAAAGAAAGGAGTTATTTGGTTATTATTGAAGTTTGTGTGCAGTGTTGTCATTTCTCCTGCAGGTGGAGCTACCAGCATCCAGGTAGAGGTAACCATAATCATAAAGTGTATATTGTGGGTTAAAGTTAACATTCATATTGTTACAACACTGCACTACAGTTGTGCCAAGGGGATTGAACAATTCAAGAAGGGTGAAGAGCATAGAGGACAGGCCCGTTTAAATTAGCAGCTCCACCGAGAGTTATTGCTACATATATATATATATATTTATTGTGCATGTCCAGCCTCAGTGCTCAATGCAATATTCACCTCTGGACTTGTCCCCTGCAGAATCTCATCATCACCACAAGATGTCCTCAGTCTTCCAGGTTGAGGGAATTCCAGTGTGACTAGACCTGCTGGAAGACTGAGGAAAGACTGTCAGTGCAGAGCACTATGATCCCGTGCATATTGGACTTATTATTATTTTTTCAGACAACTAGCCTAGGTATCTGAATCTGTGTGGATATCACCCCCCCCCCATCACCCTCTGAATAGCAGCATTCAGACTATAAAGGGAGGGACAACAGTATGAGCCAATCAGGGCTCTGTTGCTTGCACATGTGCTGAGAGGGCAGAGTTGATAAGTTAGTCTGTGTTGCTGTCCCTTCACCATCCAATCAGCATGCTGTGGGCAGGAGGTGACATCACTGTATTCTATAGCTGTAAACATCACCTGTCCGGCTCTGATGTGTGAATTATAAAAGTGTCTGGACAGAATTATAAATCCTTTGATGAGTATTTTACCTGATTATTTAGCAGTTTGACTGGAGATCAACTTAGTATAAATGGCAACAGTAATTTCCACCATAAATATTGTGGATTAATATGACCCGGCAATGTTCAAATACATTCCAACACAAGACATATAGCCAGGAAATGCCAACAATCACCCGGCAGTGTTGTCACCGGAAAAAGAAGTCCAGACCTCATCTGGGAGGTCTAAACAGATGGCAATACAGATTACCAATCAGTAGAAAATCCTGAGAAATGTAGGAAATTGATTTTTCCTGCTGGCAATGTTATTCTGCACACTGACTGTAGTATATGCAGAGTGCAGTGTATAGTGATGGGATCTCACAGATGCCGGGAATGGAGCCGGATGCTGAGATCATATAACTCCAGTGTACGTCCAATGGGAGAAGGAAGAAGATGGCAGCTCTGGAAGAGGAGGGGAAGGGCGTGGATTGGATGTGGGGGCTCAGACCTCTCATCATTGGAGGAGAGCACACCTAGAGGTAAGTGCTGTGAATACTTCATATTAAGGCAAATGCTGGTGGACATTATTCAGCGTATAATCCCCTTTTAATGTGCAAGTAAAGCCTTTTTTTACCACAGGGCTGGACCCCAAGTCAAAAATTTGTATTGCTATGTGGGTTTTTTGCCTTCCTCTGGATCAACTGTGAGTATAGGATTGTGTTTAAAAGGATTGTGTATTTTTGTTCACCTTTGATTGATTGAACTAGATGGACTTGTGTCTTTTTTTCAGCCAGACTAACTATGTAGATAATGAGCTGCTCTACATGGAGTAGGGGACCCTGTTTCTTTCAAATGATGAAAATTTGTGGCAGATGGTAATCCAATCTTATTGGTAGGTATGGATCCATTCTGGATGGGTGGCACAGATATGTTCTCTGCCAGTGGCACTTCTTGAGGGATACCATTGGTGGGTATGGATCCATTCCAGATGGGTTTCACTGATCTGTCTTCTACCAGTGGCTCATCTTCATAGACACAATTGGTTGGTATGGATCCATTATGGATGAGTTGCACTGCTCTGTACTCTGCCAGTGGCTCATCTTCACAGACACTATTGCTCTTCAAATTTCTTTTTCTGCAGTAAATCTGGAAATATAAATCACACAAAATTATAGAGACTATCACCAACATACAGCATTGGGACTGTTCTCTCTCTAGTTTATTCCCACCCTCCATCATCCAATAGTCCATTCTCCCATGTGATATGGCTTCTGTTTCATCTTTATTTTCACCTGCCTGCTAATTATGTGAATAACACACTTCCTGTCCTCGGGTGACAACACTCACTCACTGCACTGTATCTGTGTAGAGCAGAGTTGTCACCCTAGGCTGCTCTCCTGAATTGGACTACAAACAGATCTTCATCTCCATTACATGGGGGAGGGGAATGCATAGTAGAAGTTTGGAAGAGAGAGGACACTGAATATCTGGCAGGATCAAAAACTATTATCTGTCCTTGCTGATCTTAGACTGAAAAAAAGACAAATGCAGCCACCACATTTAAGGACTAATATTTCTTTAAAACCATCCCCCACACACTCACCAACCTTTATCTGTACCAGATGTCACTGTACAGACCTCATCCACACACTAATTCTACATCCACATGGTGTCCCTCCCCCATGTATCCCCTTCATTCCCATCCCATGATGACCAAAATAAGAGCTCTGAGCTGGTTATAGCAGACCTTGACTTAAGCATGAATATAAAACCAGAATGGATAAATAAAGAGTAATGGAAGAAGTGGAGAATTTACTTTCCTGGAACAATTTCCGTTTTGGGTTTCCTCCAGTGCTGCTTACACGGTTATAGGCATTTGTTCAGTTTGGCTAATCTCCTCCTTCAGTAAAGATCAAGTGACCAGCACCTGAAACTTTGCAAGCGGAACATTAACCAAACCGAGCTCTCAACTCCCCTTCAGAAGACATAGCATGACCAAAAAGTCATATACTGTAGGGAGTAGTGCCCCCTCCAGCTAGCCAACAGCCCCCCTGAATGATCACTGCATCGCTCGCCCGTAACCCACCAGGCCCCTTGCCAACCCTGCACTTACCCCATCCAGTTCAAGGCCATCCCCACATCTCCTCCTGAGTACCGACGGTCACTTCTCCTCCCAGCCAATCGGGTCTCAGGACTCACGGCCAATTGGGTCTCAGGACCCGCATCCTGATTGGCTTGAAGGAAAAACACAGGAAGTGAATATTAATTTGCTAAAGTCACACAACTGCACCAGAGCCCACCCTTTTTTGAAGCCAATTAGAGCCTCAGGCTCTCATCACATGCTTCTGCATGTAGATTAGGGGCGGGGCACATGGACTAGGGGGGCGGCACCCCTGCACCCTGCATGAGTGGCTGCCACTGGTAGGGAGTCCAATGCTCGGTTCACTTATGAGACGCTGAATTCAGACCTGAAACAGATCCAAAAGACGCACAATGTTTTTCTGCAAAGCGCTCCGGACCTGCTGCGGAGATATGTGAACCGGCTCCATAGAGAGCCGGTCAAAATCTCCTGATATTGAGAATTGGATGGGGGATCCCCCATCCAATTCGCAGTGGTGTGAACCCGGCCTAGAGCAGCATTTTCTCCAGGAGCAGCAAGTATTTCAGACCTTACATTGCTCTTTATGCTTTCCAGAAACGGCTAACATAACTTTCACCATAGATCCATGTTAAATCAACAGAGTCTCTATCAAGGCGGCTGCTGATCTAGAGGAATAATCCGATCACAGAAAGGAAAGATGTAATCATTACTCACCAGAAACACCAAAATCCCAATAATCACAACCAGCACTCCAGGGACAATGAGAAACATTCGGGATCTTCTATGATCTGATGGAAGATCTGTCAGAAAATAAATACAATCTTTAGAACACATCTCTGTGTAGAGATTACATGTGTGATCAATATACAATGTATCCGTTCTACAGTCTGCTTTGTTACATTACAATTTTATACACATCAGCAAATCTCAGCTTTATTATAGAAACATAGAAAAGTGACGTCTGAAAAAGACCGGAGTATTCCATCTAGTCTGTCCATTTTTATTTATTTTTTGTTACCTTCATTGACTATTATATATAACCTGCACACTGACCTCCTACTGTATATTTTATATATACACATATATACAGTATATAGTGCAAGTCCCAGGGAAGAATGACACCCTCCTCTATCCCCCCAGGAATTGCTCCTCTCACCTCTGATCTCCAGCCGGTATTCCCGGATCTCCTCACTGACCGGGTTTGTGATCCTGACCCGGAATCTCCTCTCGGCGTCGTCTCTCTGCACACTGGGGATAATCAGCGTCCTATTGTCATCTATCAGCCGGTATCTTTCAGGGAGAGGCTCCCCGTCCACCTCCCAGGTCACAGCGCTCTCTTCTCCAGAGAACTGGACGCTCACAGCGACCTCCTCACCCAGCCGGCTACAGTTACTGGTGATGTTGGAGATGAGAACCGGATCTGGAAAGTTCAGGAGGAGGACAGTCACCATCAGTCATATGTCACCAACACTGAGGCCAAATACATAGAATAGAGTACTAGCTCTTTTTGTATACACTGCTTAATGCTCATGTTAATGTATTTACTTGGATTGAATTTTCCTGCAGGGATATTTACTTCCCCATTTGGATTTGAAACATGTCTGCCTTTGTTACTCTCCATTACATAGGGGATGATAGGTGTAGTAGTGTACAGAAGGAAGATAAAGGTGTTAGGAAGGGGCATTTCTGGCAGGAGCAACAGATATTTTCTGTATTTGCTAAAATATTAGTCTATAAAAATAAAATGAATGCAGACAAAATATTTAAAGTGGAAGTCCATTAGAAATCTAAAATCCCTGCATCTATGGACATCAGGGATCTAACACTAACCCCTCTATCCCTGTAAAGAAAAGATGAGTACACATACCTTTTTGGAAGCCGATCTGACCCGATCCGACCGGATCTCCAGCGGCGGAAGCTCTGCAGAAGATACGGAGGACAACGGCTGTGAAAGTAATGGGAAGTGACATCACCCATAGAGTTATTATGGGGCTTCCATTGTCTCCTGTCTCCTCTGCACCCGCCCCCATGGCTGATAGCTCAGCATGGGATCGGGTCAGATCAGCTTCCAAAAAGGTATGTATACTCAATTTTTCTTTACAGGGATAGAGAGGTTAGTGTTAGATCCGTGCAGTGGCAGAATTACCAGGGTCGCAACAGTTGCACCTGCGACGGGGCCCTGGCATTCTGCCATTGTGGGGGGGCCCCAGCTGGGTTGCTATTTACATGGCCCTGAGCGGAGAGCATGTCTTTCATGGAACAGCAGCACAGATACACCGGCATTGACAGCTTTATTTCCCTCTCCGTCGTCCATCCTCTCTGGCAGGGGATGACAGAGGACACAGCTGATCTGCTCCCCCTTCTCCCCCTCCCCTCTCCTGTGTGCTCCGCGGGCAGTCAAGTGTGAAGCCAATGCGCTCACATTTCCCGCAGAGCACACAGAGAGGAGGGGGGAGAAGGGGGAACAGATCAGCTGTGTGTCCTCTGTCATCCCGTACGAGAGAGGACAGACAGAGAGGGAAATAGAACTGTCAATGCCGGTGTCTCTGTGCTGCTGTTCCATGAGAGA
Source organism: Lithobates clamitans (assembly GCA_037952925.1). Lineage (NCBI taxonomy): Eukaryota > Metazoa > Chordata > Amphibia > Anura > Ranidae > Lithobates > Lithobates clamitans. Next base: position 39,495 of record JBBGZY010003564.1, read on the forward strand.
CACGCTCTCCACTCAGAGCCGTGCTGTCCTGAGAAGGCAGACAGCACTAATGGGCACTGATAGGAGGCACTGATAGGAGGCACTGATAGAAGGCACTAATGGGCACTGATAAGAGGCACTGATGGGCAATGATAGGCAGAACTGATAGGAGGCATTGATGGGCAACTGATAGGTGGCACTGAGGAACACTGATAGGCAGAGCTTAGGCAGTATTGATGGGCAGCATTGAAGAGTACTGATGGATTGCAATGATGGACGCTGTTAGGCGGCATTAATGAACACTGATAGGTGGTGCCGATAAGCAGAATTGATGGGAACTAATAGGCCACATTAATGAGCACTGATAGGTAACACTTGTAGGCAGAATTGATGGGCACTAATAGATGGCCTTGATGGGCACTAATAGATGGCACTGATGATTGGGGCACTGATTATCAGTGTACACAATTTACTGACATTCTTGACAGTTAACGGCAGACCTTTCCTAACACAGACACAGCATGGGAGGAAAGGGCTGCAGATAACCGGCAAGTCTGTTTACATGCGATCAGCTAATCACATGGTAAAGGGCCGCTGTGATTGCGCTGGATGCATGTTCCAGGGGGCATGCGGGAAGCACGGTTTTGGGAGGATGTCAATGGACACCCTCCCAAAATTGGAAGCGTGGGGCTCGGATGGAAGGGGAGCCCATCATGGTTTCTTGCAACGGGGCCCTGAAGGTTCTAGTTACACCTCTGGAACTGTGGTGTCTATAGATGCAGCGTTTTTAGATTTTGGATGGACTTCCACTTTAAGGACTGTAAGCTGCAATTTATTACATTTTTATTTTGGGGTTTAGTTATCCTTTAACCACTTGTACTGCATGTACATATACGTCGGCAGAATGGCACGGCTGGGCAAATGGGCGTACAGGTACGTCCCTTTATATATGCCGCTGTGTGGTCACATGCGCGGCGCCAGCAGCGTACGTGCGACCCTGCCAGGAGCTCGGTGAGTGGGGTCGCGGGTCTAGCGGACTCGATCACCCCAGGGATACCCATGATCATCTCACGGAGCTGAAGAATAGGGAGATGCTGATGTAAACAAAACATCTCCTCATTCTGCCTAGTGACACTGTCACTGATCATAGCTCCCTGTGATCGGGAGCTATGATCAGTGTAGTGCCGTTTGTAGCCCATCCCCCTAACAGTTAGAAACACTCCCCAGGACACACTTAACCCCTCCCTAGCCCCCTAGTGGTTAACCCCTTCACTGCCAGTGTCATTTTTACAGTAATCAATGCAATTTTATAGCACTGATCGCTGTAAAAATGACAATGGTCCCAAAAATGTGTCAAAATTGTCCGATGTGTCTGCCATAATGTCGCAGTTACGATAAAAAAAAAAATCACAGAATGCCGCCATTACTAGTAAAAAAAAAATTATTAATAAAAATGCCATAAAACTAACCCCTATTTTGTAGACATTATAACTTTTGCGCAAACCAATCAATAAACGCTTATTGCAATTTTTTTTACCAAAAATATGTAGAATACATATCGGCCTAAACTGAGGAAAAATCATTTTTTTATATATTTTTTGGGGATATTTATTATAGCAAAAAGTAAAAAATAATTTTTTCAAAATTTTTGCTCTATTTTTGTTTAGAGCGCAAAAAATAAAAACCGCAGAGGTGATCAAATACCACCAAAAGAAAGCTCTATTTGTGAGAAAAAAAGGACGTCAATTTTGTTTGGGAGCCATGCCGCACGACCGCGCAATTGTCAGTTTAAACGACACAGTGCTGAATCGCAAAAGTGCTCTGGTCTTTGGCCAGCAAAATGGTCCGGGGCTGAAGTGGTTAATAGAAAAAGAAATGTCAGGAAGGTTCAGTCTGGCAATCACATACTGTGTGACCTAATCTTATGGAGCTTAATGTCCCACCACTGACCCCCCCCCCCCGATCCCACCACTGACCCCCCCCCCCGATCCCACCACTGACCCCCCAATCCCACCACTGACCACTCCTGATCCCACCACTGATCTCCCACATGAGGCAGCAATGGTGACAAACATGCAGAGCAATGCAAAAAGACCAATGCATTAGCCCCCCTCTGGGGGAGAAGAACTTTTATATGGTATATGGACTCTTACCCAGTACACGGATCTCTGTAGAGGATATTACATATCCCGGAGCACAGTAACACCAGATCTTATACACACAGGAATCCTCCTTCCTGGCATGTGTCAGCTTCCAGCAGCCGCTCCCTGTGTGCAGTCGGAGTCTGGAGTCATGAGATTTAGTGTGATTGTAAAAACAGTGATTTTCCAGCAATGTCCTATCCTCTCCTCCACATTGTCTGTACAGTTCCAGAGTCACTTCACTGTCATCCTCAGGACACTTCATATCACAGCCAGTGATGTCTGATCCGCTCTGTACATACACCGTTCCTGATGACACCGATATGATCATCATACACAGGAGACCTGGGAGGAGAAGACAGATCAGAAATGTGATGAAAGTTTATATCAATGCCAGCTGAGGATTACTGATCACTGATAAGAGAGATGAATACTCAGGGGCTGGAGAGAAAATAAAACAATTGAGCCAATTTACATAAGTGTTGTCCTCTGAAGGTGAATCGCTGTTTAGAGGACGCTTGACAATTGGTGAGGAAGCGTTATGTCACCTCCTCACTGTCTGTGTTAACCCCTAAAAATCTGCACCACCATTCCACAACCACATGGCAGCAGCGTGTCCCCATTCAGGTAAATGAGTTGCATTTGGTGGGCGGCGGGTGCCACTACCTGCCCAATGTGACAGAGGGATTATTTTGTGCCATAACTGTGAAGCCAAGCATCATGGTTGTGCTGTGTATATCCCGGTCCACTGCCTTTGCAAAGGATGTTTACATAACCTGTGACAGCAATAAGAGGTGATTTTAAAAAAATTAAAGCAAAAGCTTACAAATAAAATTGATTAATTAAAAAAGATTTTTTTTTATAAGCAACAGTGTAAAAATAAAAAATTAAATAAATTATTAAATTAAATAAAAAAACGAATTTAAAGTGCCCCCTTCCCCTTGTGCTAGTGAGTAAGGGGAATGTGCGTTGGTCGCGCACACATGCAGAAAGTGATGGTCCCACAAATGTGAGGTAATGGTTTAAACATCAGATAATGAGCAGTAATTTTAGCACTAAACCTCCTCTGTAAATGTAAAGTGGTAACCTGTAAAGGCTTTTAAAATGAGTCGCCTAAGGATAGTAAAATTTATGTTGTTTACCGCCGTTGCGTGTGCGTGCACACTTTTAAAGCATGATATTTTTGATATTCATTTACTCTGCGTAACATCTTTAAAATTTTACCACAAAAAAAAAAAAATTGGGTTATGTATTTTTTTTTAATTTCATTAAAAAAAATTCAAAAAAGGTGTATTTTTTCCTAAAAATTGCATTTGAAAAATCGCTGCACAAATATCGTGTGATATAAAAAATTGCAAAACCCACCAATTTATTCTCTAGGGTCTCTGCTTTAAAAATTTAGATAATGTTTGGGATTTTATGTAATTTTCTAGCAAAAAAACAAACAAACTGATTTTTACATGTAAACAAAATTTGGTCTTCAATTTGTTAAATCAAGACAAAAAGGTTGGTGACTGGCCTCTATAACAGCCACCTAGGAAGTCCCCAGAAGTGCTCGGAGACCCTCCAGGACTTTTCTGAATGTACTCCATATGTCTCCATCTGTACAGCCCAATAACCACCATTATACATGGAGAAGAGAGGAAAGAGGAGAAGAACCAGAAGAACTCAATACGAAGCTAGGAAGACAGAAGAGATGATGTGGAGATGGAAGGATGAACAGAAGAGGGATGGACACCCAGGAGATGGTGACCGGGAGGAATGGAAGAGAGGTGAGGCTGCATTGATGGGCATTGGTGAGGCTGAGCTGATGGGCACTGGCATGTGTGTGTGTGTATCTGTCATTGCAGCATGCACACATACAATGATATTGCAAACAAATAAAAACAAGCACAAACACATACTGACATTACACACACACAGAAACTATGAGACCCAAACAATAGAAACTACTTTCTGGAGACAGGGGTACTTTGGACATTTTTTAGACCTGCAGGGGTACTTCATTGTAAAAGGTTGAGAAACACTGCCTTAGAGGACCGGAGGGATGCCATGACCTCACTTCTGGTTCAGGGCGGAAGAAAACCATTTTTTTTAAAGCAAAAGATCAAGGCTTTTAAACGTAAAGGAGAAATTTGGGGTCTTCTTGACCGCAGATCTCTCCATAAGAAGAGGACCTGTCATCCTTATTTCTATTACAAGGGACATTTACATTGTTTGTAATAAGAAAAAAACTGATTCATGAATAGAAATTAAAGGAACAGTGTAAAAAAATAAAAAAGAAAGATTAAAATCAGCCCCCATCCCTCCATGCTCGTGTGCAGAAGTGAACGCATACGTAGATTGCACATGCATATGTAAAAGGTGTTTTCACCACACATGTGAGGTATTGCCGCCAATGTTAGAACGAGAGCAATAATTCTACTGATAGACCTCCTCTAACTTTAAACTGGTAACCTGTAAAAAAAATTTAAAGCGTCGCCTATGGAGATTTTTAAATAATCGCAGTTTGTTACCATTCCATGAGTGTGTGCAAATTAGGGCTGAAACGATTAATCGATATTATTGATAATAAATCGATAATGAAAATAGTTCTCAATGATTTTCATTATCGATTAGTTGGTCTGCACCTTCCTCCCTGCCAGTCCGTTAGAATCCTCCTGTGTACAAGGTGGCAGCACCGCCGTGATCTCATGAGAATATGGCGGCACTCATGTGACCAGGCACGTCCGCGCCTCTCCTCCTCGCTGATGTCAGCTCCCCCTGATATTCTCAGCCCCGCCCACTGCTGCCTCGAGGGAATAGACAGAGAGAGGCGAGAAGCAGCCATGGGAGCCGAGCTGCACCTGTGTGAAGTGATAATGTAGCGGCTAATAAAAAAACGTTAAAAAATGCTAACATGGAAAACTGTTAATAAACACTATTGCAAAAACATTGAAAAAAGTTGAAAGTTGAAAAACTCACTGCAAAGCTACTGGCATTTTTATAATGCTATGTTAACGCCCAATGTGCATGAGGCCTTAATATTGATTGGACCCTGGGCAAACATTTTCTTGGGCCCCCAAGACATGTCAAGTTTCACAGGCGGCCCATCAAACTTTCCCATTGAAGTTACAGTCGCCACAAGCCAAATACAGCATCTTCTCCTGAATACTTGCAAACTGCCTCTGAAAAGCAATCCACTGATCACTTTATAGAGGTGTAGAAGGAACTGCAGCACATGTGAAAAAGGCCTGTGTGGTGAAAGGTCAACTTTATGCCACAAAGGGCTTCACCCGACTCTCCTGTATACTCCATTTATTTTGTGGACATACTGAACAGTATAGCTTGTTCTGAGACTGAATCCCAGTGATGGTCAACTGCAGCCCCTGACATGCCAAAGGGTTGTGCATATTATATAATGCTAGACATACTACAGGAGATAATCGGAGACTGCGGACGTACTACAGGAGCCAATCAGAGACTGCGGATGTATTATAGGAGATAATAAGAGACTGCGGCTGTACTATAGGAGATAATCAGAGACTGCGGCTGTACTATAGGAGATAATCAGAGACTGCGGATGTACTATAGGAGATAATCAGACTGCGGATGTACTATAGGAGACAATCAGAAACTGCGGATGTACTATAGGAGACAATCAGAGACTGCAGATGTACTATAGGAGATAATCAGAGACTGCGGATGTACTATAGGAGATAATCAGAGACTGCGGATGTACTACAGGAGATAATCAGAGACTGCGGATGTACTATAGGTGGGGGGCATGACCGGATGGGAGGGTGTGTGCTGGGCTGCAGCATGGAGTGAGTGAGAGCGAGGACGCTGTGTGCTCTATCCCACCTCCGCTCCCTTCTTCCCCTCGGATATACGGACGGCTTACCGGGTGGAGCGGGATATCTGCTGCTCACATGGTGGACGACGCAGAGATCCTTCACTCCCTAAAGGGCTATGAATGCCGAAGAAACCCCCGAGCGTGACGTCATCCCCAGCACGCCAGTGTGAGACATTCGGCAAGCGGCTCTCATCCTTATCTCAGCCACAGAACTGAAGACTTCTAGAGCGGGTATAGTATGTGGACACTAGTATGTAAAGCAGATCATGTTTAAGAACCACAGATAATCTTTGGATCGGATTGACCCCTGGTAATGTGACATCTTTGCAATAACACAAGATACCCATGTGTCTCAGTGCCTTGCTTTGCTGGCTGTGTGCGTAATACAAAGCCCGGGAGCTTAAAGAACTAACACAGAGAGTAAATACTTCTCTTTTTGTGCAGAGACTGGCTTGGGATTAAGAGCAGCGGGGGGGTACATGAATCTTCCATCCTTCTATCCTCAGGTGGTGTCACCCCCAACTCACCAATTATGAACTAGCCAAAAGCCCAGGATACTTTCAGCAACCACAAGGGCGGCAGGCTCAGGTGGGGGTCGGGATACTTTATATGTGTACCTTAGTCGCTGAATACCGCCGGTGACTATCTCAGTGGCTTCAATCGGTCCGTGCAATCTATGGTGTAGCCTGCTGGGGGGTAGCACTAACTATCAACGCAGCTGGGGTGCATATGAGTGGAGGGGGCTGATTCACACCGGTTACTTTACCTTAAAGTGCTGTGGTGTATCCTCTGTATAGTGAGTGGATAGGTGTATAGTCTTTCTCTTTTTCCCCTTCTTTTTCTCCCTTCCCCCTTATTCCCCCTTTTTTTTGGACATTGATGGAAATTAAATTGTTGCCAAAAGAGTATATGATGCAGAATCTACGCTCCTCTAAAGATAAAAACCCGCAGCTCACCGCAGCAGCATCAGCAGCAGCGAAATTGGAGCAATATGCTCATACCCCCGCTCTGACTCCTCCAAAAAAGGGGTCACAGTTGAAAATACAACAGGGGGGGCATCGGATAGGAAAAGCCAGGGCCAGCTCCATCCACAGCCTTCCAGGGCTGTGTCGGTTACCCAGTCATCTAAAACACATAGTAATAAAGGACCGAGGCCAAGTGAACAAAACATAAATGTGAATATGGAGGTAATAAACGTCCCAAATCTGCCCCTGGGGAAAGAGCCAACCTTAACGGATGTATTCATGGCAGTAGGGGTGTACAATGGCTCGCTTAAAGAACTCTGTTAACAGATGAAGGGAGTTAAAGCAGACCTGCTACTGGTCAGGCAAGATCTACAAAAACTGCAGAGAGAACAACAGCCCTGGAAGAAAGAGTCAGTGGGCTAAAAGACAATATGTCTCCACTAATTAAAGAAATAAAATGGATGAAGGAACAGATCTCCAAGCAAGCCTCCAAATTGGATGAGATGGAGAACAGGAGTCGAAGAAATAATGTGAGGCTGGTGGGACTACCTGAAAAAAATCGAGGGCATTACCCGATCGAGTTCCTAGAACAATGGCTGGGGGAGCTATTTGGGAAAGAATCATTCTCAGCCTCATTCGCTATTGTAAGAGCTCATAGGATCCCCTTTAGGGCACCGCCGGAGGGGGGACATCCTAGACCCCTACTTCTGAGGTTTCTCAACTATAAGGATAAAGTGACTTTGCTCCAGAAAATAAGGGAGGCAGGGGATGTTTTCTTTAAGGGCGTAAAAATATCATTCTACTCCGACTTTTCACCAGATCTGCAGAGGCGCAGAGCGGAGTTTATCCAAGCAAAGCGCAATTTGCAAAAATTTAAGCTGTCATATGCTCTTCTCTATCCGGCAAGTCTGCGGGTCACAGCTTTGGGGGAAACTCTGTTTTTTGACTCTCCAGCTGGGGTTGAGAAGTGGCTTGAAGATAATAGAGAAAAAATTTTAAGCTACACGTAGAGAGAGGAGGGAGGTGTAATAGGCCTGTGATACAACTGGGTGTTACAATGGAGTATTGGGAGGTATATGGGTTTTATATCTGTTTTCCCTTTTTTTTTTTTTTTTTTTGGTTTGTGTTCTTTAATATTTCATTCCCACCTGCCCCCCGTTAGAGTTCTTTGTTTATTGGGGGATGGGGATGGGTGCCCACAGATGTTTGTATGAGGGGAGGTGAATGGGAAGAGAATATTGGTGTAAAAGAGTGGTGTTAGTAGATGAGTTAACGGTCATGGTAAACCCCCGGAGGGTTCACCTAGATAGGTGGGAGGGGCTGGGGAAGAGGGGTGGGAGGGGGGTGGGGAAGGGTAAGGGTGGGAGGGGAGGGAGGGAGGGGAGGGAGGGAGGGAGGGGAGGGAGGGAGGGGAGGTAGGGTGGGCAAACCACTGTTTGTGAGCATATACACTACTGGAAACTACCCTAGATGGTTCCAGGTTTTCGCTTATAGATTTTTGGCTTTTAAACTTGCACATGTAAGCACACTCTGGCAAATTCCTACTCAAGGCTGGGTTGTTATGGCTAAGTTGAGCACGTGGTTTAGAGATTATATTGCTTATGCAGGTAGAAGAGGCACAGAATTCACTAGCGAAAAATTAATTTTGAGTGGAGGGGAGCAAAAATTTTATTTAGTAAAGAAATTAGTTTCACAAAGTAGCACTAGCCGGGGCAATGTATGCTTTTCAGTATCCTGATGCAAGCTAAAACATCCTGGAATGTCAGCGGCCTGGGGACACCACTCAAAAAGCTGGCAGTGTTCTCTACGATGGAGAGGTGCTGGGTAGATCTGGTCTGTCTGCAGGAAACCAACTTAACTAAGGATACCGTTCAGCATCTACCAATGAAAAAATTTCAACATCAATTCCATGCGATCCACTCCTCTTTTAGCAGGGGGGCGAGTATCTTGGTGAAAGCTGGGGTGAAATTTTCCTGCAGACAGTCCAGCATAGATGAGCTGGGTAGATATATTTTTCTATTCTGCTCCATTGATAGTGTTATGTATATGGTGGCAAATATATATATTCCTCCGCCCTTTAATCTGGATGTTTTGCTTAAATTGAACAAATTCTTGTTAGATAAAAAAGAGGTGCCAATTATAGCAGTAGGGGACTTTAATGAGATCCTAGATAGAAGGCTGGATAGATTCCCGCTACGAAACTGCTCAGAGGATACAGAGAAGAGCCGTTTAAGCCTATTTCTGGAGGAAGTGGGACTAATAGATTTATGGAGGGTGCGGAACCCGGATGTGTTACAATATACCTGTCGCTCAGCGTCATACTCTATGCTCTCAAGGATAGATCTAGTCCTGGGAAATGATAGAGCGCTCCAGATACTAGAAAAAATCCTGTATTGGCCAAGAGGCATTTCAGACCACTCCCCCGTGGTGGTCACACTAAATCTAGGAGAGTCTAGATCTCGGAAGGGCTGGAGTATAAGCCCACACTGGTTCGAAGTAATCAAAAAATCAGATGAGACTCTCCCTATCCTGAGGGAGTTTGTCGAGATCAACCAGGGAACGGTAACCCCCCCTGTGCTATGGGACGCCCTTAAGGCCTTCCTTAGGGGGGTCCTAATACAACAGATGGCTAAATTCAACAAAGAGGCTAGGAGTGAGAAAGAGAACTCTCTAAGGGAAGCTCTTGAGGCTGAAAATAACTTTATTAGAAATCCAACTCCGGAGAAGGAAATAGCATGGCAAGAGAAACAACAAGCGTATAAAGTAGTTATCACACAGAAGGCAGAGACTAGGCGCTTACTTCAGAGACAGGAATCTATGGTGGCGGGCTAGAGAGTGGGAAGGGTATTGGCGATGCTAGTGAAATCAAATACAGCTCCATCCACGGTCCTCGCCATTAGATCTCAGAGGGGAAATAAACTATCAAGTACCCCAAAAATAGTACAAGCCTTCAGGGACTATTATAAAAAACTGTATACCTCTCAGAAAAAGGGAAAGGAGGCCAAGATGGAGGACTTCCTAGGGGGGCTGTCGATCCCCACCATATCACTAGAAGAAAGGGACATATTAGAAACTCCAATAACAATTGCAGAATTACATCAAACGGTAGCGTGCATGGCAAACCTTAAGTCACCTGGTCCTGATGGTCTTCCAATTGAGACCTATAAATACTACGGTGGAGTATTAATCCCTGAACTGTTAAAGGCCTTGGGGGGGTGCTCAAGGGGGGCCAGCTGCCTGCATCAATGCTTGAGGCAACAATTATAGTGATACAGAAAGATGGGAAAGATCTCCTAGATGTGGCTGCTTATAGACCAATTTCTCTCTTATGTACTGACGCAAAAATCCTGGCTAAAGTTCTGGCGGTAAGATTGAATAGAGTTATTCATAAACTGATTCATGAGGACCAGGCGGGATTTATAGCTAATAGATCTACAAGCTTTAATATCAGAAGGGTGTTCTTAAACTTACAGTCTCCAACGGAGAACGTGGGCTCGAGAGCCTTAATGACCCTTGATGTATCTAAGGCTTTTGACAGCGTGGGATGGGGCTATATGTGGCGCGTGCTGGAGAAATATGGATTCGGCCCTTCTTTCATCGGGTGGATTAAAATGCTTTACACCTGCCCTAAGGCAAGATTAAAAATTAACAATGAGCTCTCGGATTGGTTTGGGTTGGAGAGGGGGACGAGGCAGGGGTGTCCACTCTCTCCTTTGCTTTTTGCGCTGGCGATGGAACCCCTGTCCATCTCCATAAGGGAGAGCCAAGAGATAACCGGCTTCCAGAGAAAGTCGGGCGAGGAAAGAATTGCGCTGTATGCGGATGACATCCTGCTTTTTCTGGGGGATTCGAGAAACTCACTGTCGGGTGCGATGAGAATAGTGGAGGATTTTGGTAGTTTCTCCGGCCTGGAGATAAACTGGGAGAAGTCCGAGTTTTTACTGATAGACCCCATAAGTGAGCCAATAACACGTGAAACGCCCCAGCTGGTAATGGTGGAAGCATTGAAGTACTTGGGAATTGTTCTGACGAAGGACCCCACCCTATATATTAGCAAAAACCTTGCTCCCCAATAATAAAATTTAAACAAAAAAATAGGAATTTGGAGACGCCTGCCCTTGTCAGCTGCAGGAAGATGTAGCTTAATAAAAATGATCTGGATGCCACAACTGTTGTACGTCCTGCACAACTCTCCAGTGTGGATTTGCAAGAGGTGGTTTAATAGAATTGAGGGCCTCTTTAGGGAACTGATATGGAAAGGGAAGCAAGCCAGGATTTGACTCTGAGTACTCCAGCTTCCCATCCGGGATGGGGGCTTTGCCCTCCCACACCCTGAGCGTTACTTTCTTTCAACACAACTGCAGCAGCTAATGGGATGCGGGATCCCAGAAGGGGGCACCCCAAATGGTAGACTGATATTGTTAAGTGCCCCACACAATACAATAATTGAAGCTTTAGAGGCGGATATGTTCCATCACGAATTTCCAACAATTAAATTGATAATTAAACTTTGGAAAACAGTTAAGAAACTGATGAGGTATGAAGGGCTAACAGTTTATACACCTATCTGGAACAATCGCAACCTGCAGGAAGTCCTTAAAATTGGTACATTTAGAGAGTGGGAGAATCTTGGTATTAGAAGGCTAAGTCAACTTTACACAGGCACTAGGCTAAAGAAATTTCCGGAGTTGGTAAGGGAATTCAAGTTACCACAGAGTTCCCCTTTTCTGTATCTTCAGCTAGAACATGCCCTTAAAGCTCAATTCAAGGATCAGATTTTGGGATGGGAAGAGATGCCCCTATTTCAAAGCGTAATCCAGGTAGCCCCCACTAGAGGGTTAATCTCAAGAATTTATGATCAATTAAGTAAATCAGATAAGAGCGGGGGGGGCTACTCCAGGGTGTAAGAGCTAAATGGGAAGAGGATATAGGAGTAGTTACCCAGGAACAATGGGTGAGAATTTTGGAGTTGGGGTCACTGGTTTCGGTCTCCCCTCCACAAAAGTTTTCACACTTGATGCTGCTAAATAGAGCCTATTATACACCTAAACGCCTTTTTAGGTTTGGGAGAAGGCCCAATGACAGCTGCCCTAGATGCTGGGGGACGGGAGATATCATTCATATGCTGTGGAGATGCCCCAAGCTGTTCAGGTACTGGGAGGGGGTGACTAGGAGCTTGGGAAATATCTTTGGCACTACAGTGGTGAAGGAGGCTATAGTATGTATTTTGGGGCATAGAAGGGTGAAGGGAGACAGGCTGAGTATTACACTAGCCATCACGCGAGGCCTGTTTCAAGCCAGGAAAATGATAGCACTAAGATGGCAATCAAAGGATCCCCCAACTGTGAAAGATTGGATCTCTGCACTCAGCGAAACCCTGGGTAGGGAAAGATTGGAGTACATTAAGAGAGGCAATCTTCAGGAATTTGATAGTATGTGGAAGCCGTGGGTGGAGAAGGTGGGTTGCTCTTAATGGTGTGTTTAATGCGTAGCAGAGCAAACGATAGTTTCAATACAGGTATATGGGTAATAGGAACCCTCGACGGTAATGAGTGTTTTAGAGAGGTGGTCTTGTTAAGTATATTTCTAGCCAAGTAGAAGTTAGCTGGGTACATATTAAAGTATGGGGGAGGGTGGGCGGGGTGGAATTAGGAACACTTAATTTTTCTGTATAACAATGGGTATGTCAGCAGATGATGGGCACGGGGAGCCAACTAGTTTGCTTTTTCAGGTTCTTCCTTTTTTGTTTTTCTCTTGTTTCTTTTTTTTTTTTTTTTTGGTTTTCTAAATATGCCCAGTAAAAGATAAGATCCAACTGATACTAGGCCTTAGCCCACTTACAGCTGGGTATATGGGTTCAGGGAAACTAGGGTATGCTGGTAAAGTAATAGAATAAAGTTTCATGCTGTGATTTTATAAAAGGAAATGAGGAAATGCATATACCACAATGATGTGGATTTAAGAAGGCGACAGTTAATGAACATCGAGCTGATTTAGCCCTCTAACATTGTTTGCTGATGTGGAAAAAAAAAAAGTGGTAATTGTAAAGGCTTTTAAAAAGAGTCATCTATGGATAGTAAAATTGACATTGTTTACCGCCGTTGTGTGGGCGTGCACAATTTTAAAAGCATGATATTTTTGATATTCATTTACTCTGCGTAACATCTTTAATATTTTACCACAAAAAAAAAATTGGGTTATGTATTTTTTTTTAAATTCATTAAAAAAAATTCAAAAAAGGTGTATTTTTTCCCAAAAATTGCATTTGAAAAATCGCTGCACAAATATCGTGTGATATAAAAATTTGCAAAACCCACCAATTTATTCTCTAGGGTCTCTGCTCTAAAAATTTAGATAATGTTTGGGGTTTAATGTGATTTTCTAGCAAAAAAACAAACTGATTTTTCATTATAAACAAAATGTGGTCTTCAAGTTGTTAAATCAAGACAAAAAGGTTGGTGACTGGCCTCTATACCAGCCACCTAGGAAGTCCCCAGAAATGCTCAGAGACCCTCCAGGACTTTTCTGAATGTACTCCATATGTCTCCATCTGTACAGCCCAATAACCACCATTATACATGGAGAAGAGAGAGGAAAGAGAAGAACTCAATACGAAGCTAGGAAGACAGAAGAGATGATGTGGAGATGAAAGGATGAACAGAAGAGGGATGGACACCCAGGAGATGGTGACCGGGAGAAATGGAAGAGAGGCGAGTCTGCATTGATGGGCATTGGTGAGGCTGAGCTGATGGGCACAGGTAAGGCTGCATTGATGGGCACTGAGCTGATGGGCACTGGCATGTGTGTGTCTGTGCCTGTCATTGCAGCATGCACACATACAATGATATTGCAAACGAATAAAAACCAGCACAAACACATACTGACATTACATACACACAAATTATGACACCCAAACAATAGAAACTACTTTCTGGAGACAGGGGTACTTTGTACATTTTTCTAGACCTGCAGGGGTACTTCACTGTAAAAGGTAGAGAAACACTGCCTTAGAGGACCGGAGGGATGCCATGACCTCACTTCTGGTTCAGGGCGGAAGAAAACCATTTTTTTAAAGCAAAAGATCAAGGCTTTTAAACGCAGGAGAGATTAGGGGTCTTCTTGACCGCAGATCTCTCCATAAGAAGAGGACCTGTCATTCTTATTTCTATTACAAGGGATGTTTACATTGCTTGTAATAAAAAAAAATGATTCATGATTAAAAATTAAAGGGACAGTGTAAAAAAAAAAAAAAAAAAAAAAAGAAGAAGATTAAAATCAGCCCCCATCCCTCCATGGTCGTGTGCAGAAGCGAACGCATATGTAGATCGTGCATGCATATGTAAACGGTGTTTTCACCACATATGTGAGGCATTGCCGCCAATGTTAGAACGAGAGCAAAAATTCTAGCGCTAGACCTCCTCTAACTTTAAACTGGTAACCTGTAAAAAAAAAAAATTTAAAGCGTCGCCTATGGAGATTTTTAAATAATCGCAGTTTGTTACCATTCCACGAGTGTGTGCAATTTAGGGCTGAAACGATTAATATTATCGATAATAAATCGATAATGAAAATCATTGTCAATGATTTTCCTTATCGATTAGTTAGTCCGCACCTTCCTCGCTGCCAGGCTGTTAGAATCCTCCTGTGTACAAGGTGGCAGCACCGCCATGATCTCATGAGAATATGGCAGTGCTCATGTGACCAGGCACGTCCGCCCCTCTCCTCCTCGCTGACGTCAGCTCCCCCCTGATATTCTCAGCCCCGCCCACTGCTTCCTCGAGGGAATAGACAGAGAGAGGCGAGAAGCAGCCATGAGAGCCGAGCTGCACCTGTGTGAAGTGATAAGGTAGCGGCTAATAAAAAAACGCTAAAAAACGCCAACGTGGAAAACTGCTAATAAACGCCATTGCAAAAACGTTGAAAGAAGTTGAAAAACTCACTGCAAAGCTACAGGCATTTTTATAATGCTATTTTAACGTCCAGTGTGCATGAGGCCTTAATATTTATTGGACGCTGGGCAAACATTTTCTCGGGCCCCCCCAAGACATGTCAAGTTTCACAGGCGGCCCATCGAACTTTCCCATTGAAGTTACAGTCGCCACAAGCCAAATGCAGTATCTTCTCCTGTATGCTTGAAAACTGCCTCTGAAAAAGCAATCCACTGATCACTTTTTAGAGGTGTAGAAGGAACTGCAGCACATGTGAAAAGGGCCTGTGTGGTGAAAGGTCAACTTTATGCCACAAAGGGCTTCACCCGACTCTCCTGTATACTCCATTTATTTTGTGGACATACTGAACAGTATAGCTTGTTCTGAGACTGAATCCCAGTGATGGTCAACTGCAGCCCCTGACATGCCAAAGGGTTGTGCATATTATATAGTGCTGGACATACTACAGGAGCCAATCAGAGACTGCGGATGTACTACAGGAGCCAATCAGAGACTGCGGATGTACTACAGGAGCCAATCAGAGACTGCGGATGTACTATAGGAGACAATCAGAGACTGCGGATGTACTATAGGAGACAATCAGAGACTGCGGATGTACTATAGGAGATAATCAGAGACTGTGGATGTACTACAGGAGATAATCAGAGACTGTGGATGTACTACAGGAGATAATCAGAGACTGTGGATGTACTATAGGAGATAATCAGACTGCGGATGTACTATAGGAGATAATCAGAGACTGCAGATGTACTATAGGAGACAATCAGAGACTGCGGATGTACTATAGGAGATAATCAGAGACTGCGGATGTACTATAGGAGATAATAAGAGACTGCGGATGTACTATAGGAGATAATCAGAGACTGTGGATGTACTATAGGAGATAATCAGAGACTGCGGATGTACTATAGGAGATAATAAGAGACTGCGGATGTACTACAGGAGATAATCAGAGACTGCGGATGTACTATAGGAGACAATCAGAGACTGCGGATGTACTATAGGAGACAATCAGAGACACTATGGGAGACGATTGAATATATACTGTCAGTAATCTGAAGGCACCTTCATCCCCATAAGGTAAATCTGTCCTTTCAGCAAAGCATCTAAAAAGTAAACACAAACATTCTTCAGCTACTTATAATCTGGTAAACAATAAAGCACAGAGTTCAGTCCCAACCCCCACCTCTTGTGTTCCAGATCCACTCCAGTAGCCTCTTCTAATAAGTCATATGTGGGGGGCAGGGAAGGGGGCGGGTTACAGTAAAGCGCTGAATGCTGAGTAGCTGAAAGACGGTGGAGGGCGGAGTCAGTCCACACTGTAAGGCTTAGTATGTCAGGCAGGACAGGACAGGGTGGTGTTAGCAAAGCAAAGCCAAGTGCAATGTACAATGGAGAGAGGAGTTCTAGTGTACAGAGAGGAGCACAGAGAGGAGCCGGGGATCTGTACGGATATGTGGGGTGAGAAGAGCGGGGAGTAGTGATGTCCAGTTCATGAACGAATCGTTCTTTTGAGTCGATTCTTTTCAGTGAACTGGATGAATCGATTCATCTGAGTGAACTGATCCGTTTGAAACAGTTCACTATGCACTCAATACTAGCAGAGCAGAGCAGAGCAGGCCTGGTAATATCATCCTAGAGTGAGAGAGCTCCGCCCCTCCCTGCAACCAATCAGCGTGCTCAAGGCACAGAGACACTCAGGAACTGGATACAAACTTAAAACAAGAGTCAGGAGTACACAGTACACCGAGTTAAAGAATCATACAGAGAGTTAAAGAATCATAGGAGTTATTAGAACACAGTACACTGAAAGAACCACGAGTCACCACCAGTAGAACAATACACTAAATCAATGATCAAGTAGCAGCACTACACTACAGACTGCTTTAGGCTGGGTTCACACTGCTGCGGTGGCAGACATCGCATGTGATTCGCAGCGCACTGCTGTTCACATCACATGCGATGTCTGTGCTGTGCGATATCAGCCATACAGATAGTATGGCTGATATCGCACCGCATTCGGTCCAAACTCGCACAGGACCCTTTTTTTTGTTCGGACCAGAATCGGATCGCATGGGTGTTCACACCTATGCGATCCAATACATGTCCGAATTGTCAGTTCGCAGTGCGATATGCGGGCTGAACTGGGGGTGTCATTAACATTGTATGACACTCCCCAGCAGTTCGCATATGGCAGTGTGAACTGCCGTGCGAGTTGGTGCGATGCGGGAACCCGCAGTAAATTCGCTGTGTTCCCGCACCGCAGCAGTGTGAACCCAGCCTTAAAGACAGAGAGGACAAAGTCAAGATAACAAGCCTCTATGTGATAGTTTGTTGAAGTGACAGGTTCTCTTTATTGCATCTTGGGTCTGTTATATGATCACATGAGTATAGGATTGTGCTCAGTAACCTGGGTAGCAGGTGTTCTGTCAGATCAAGCAACCTATAGGAGTAGCCAATATTGCCACTTCCGTGATGCACAAACAGCTGTGTAAACGAAAAGCGTGTTTTTGTGCATGTGAACTGCATTCTGATGGGCCAACTTCACAGTTAAGATTGCTAGCCATCAGATTTGTCCGTAGTCTTTACAGTGCATAACGAGGCCCCTTTCACACTTGTGTAACTTGTCCTGCGACTTGGGACTACAAAGTCGCATGACAAGTGGTACCCCATGATTTCCAATGAGTACCGTTCATATCTGTGCGTCTTCAAGTCACAGCGACTTCAAAGTAGTCACTGCATTACTTTGGTCCTATTTTGATGCGACTTGAGGCAGAGACCTCAAGATTACATAGGTAATTCTTCAAGTCGCATCAAAGTCACGGTAAAAATCGTGGCAAAAATTGCATGACTTTCAAATGGCACAAGTGTGAAAGGAGCCCAACGATTGGATTTTACTACCGTAGGTACTTCGCCCGCCCGTGGTAGTAAAATCCGATAATTTTTTCTGTGCATGCGCTGTAAAGATTACGGAAAAATCTGATGGCTAGCAATGTTAACTGTGAAGTTGGCCCATCAGAATGAGGTTCACACGCACAAAAACCCGCTTTTCATCTACACAGTTTTTTGTGCGACACCAAAGTTGATGACACCGGCTGCTCTGACAAAATGTGGTCTGACAGTCTGACACAGCAATAGTATTGTGCTTGTGCTCTGAGCAACAAACTAAATACAAGTAAACCTCCCCAGGACCTGCCAACCTTCTGTGAAGAATCATTCTTTTGATTCTAATCCTTTAAGAACCGAAGAACCGAAGAATCGATTCATTGAATCGGTTCATTTCATTGAGTAGTTCGAAATGAACCGATTCACTTAAAAGATCCGGACTTCCCATCACTAGCGGGGAGTGTCCGGAGATTTCATCTCACACCGGAGAGAAAACACACTGGAGGAAACCACTGACATTCCCTGGAATTGTATATTTGCTGCCACCCCATGGAGGAAGAGGGAACTGCAGTCCCTGGAGCTGAGTGTGCTGCCACCCTATGGAGGGAGAGGGAACTGCAGTACTGGGTCTGTATACAGAGCCCCGATCACTAGGATTGTACAGATGATGATTCTACCCCCCATATACACCGAGCATTGTACCCCCCCATATACACCGAGCATTGTACCCCCCCATATACACCGAGTATTCTACCCCCTCATATACACCGAGCATTCTACCCCCCCATATACACCGAGCATTCTACCCCCCCGATATACACTGAGAATTCTACCCCCATATACACCGAGCATTCTACCCCCCCATATACACCGAGCATTCTACCTCCCCCATATACACCGAGCATTCTACCCCCCATATACACCGAGCATTCTACCCCCCATATACACCGAGCATTCTACACCCCCCCATATACACCGAGCATTCTACCCCCCCCATATACACCGAGCATTCTACCCCCCCATATACACCGAGCATTCTACTCCCCCATATACACCAAGCATTCTACACCCCCCCATATACACCGAGCATTCTACCCCCCCATATACACCGAGCATTCTACCCCCCCCCATATACACCGAGCATTCTACCCCCCCCATATACACCGAGCATTCTACCTCCCCCATATACACCGAGCATTCTACCCCCCCATATACACCGAGCATTCTACACCCCCCCATATACACCGAGCATTCTACCCCCCCCATATACACCGAGCATTCTACCCCCCCATATACACCGAGCATTCTACTCCCCCATATACACCGAGCATTCTACACCACCCCCATATACACCGAGCATTCTACCCCCCCCATATACACCGAGCATTCTACCCCCCCATATACACCGAGCATTCTACCCCCCCCATATACACCGAGCATTCTACCCCCATATACACCGAGCATTCTACACCCCCCCATATACACCGAGCATTCTACCCCCCCCGATATACACTGAGAATTCTACCCCCCCCATATACACCGAGCATTCTACCCCCCATATACACCGAGCATTCTACCCCCCATATACACCGAGCATTCTACCCCCCATATACACAGAGCATTCTACCCCCATATACACCAAGCATTCTAACCCCCCCATATACACCGAGCATTCTACCCCCCCATATACACCGAGCATTCTACCCCCCCCCATATACACCGAGCATTCTACCCCCCCATATACACCGAGCATTCTACACCCCCATATACACCGAGCATTCTACCCCCCCCCATATACACCGAGCATTCTACCCCCCCATATACACCAAGCATTCTACCCCCTCCATATACACCAAGCATTCCACCCCCCCATATACACCGAGCATTCTACCCCCCCCATATACACCGAGCATTCTACCGCCCATATGGAGGGGGGAACGTTCGCTGTATATGGAGGGGGGTAGAATGCTTGGTGTATATGGAGGGGGGAACGTTCGCTGTATATGGAGGGGGGTAGAATGCTTGGTGTATATGGAGGGGGGTAGAATGCTTGGTGTATATGGGGGGTAGAATGCTCGGTGTATATGGGGGTAGAATGCTCGGTGTATATGGGGGGTAGAATGCTCGGTGTATATGGGGGGGTAGACCCCCATATACACCGAGCATTCTACCCCCCATATACACCGAGCATTCTACACCCCCATATACACCGAGCATTCTACCCCCCCATATACACCGAGTATTATACCCCCCATATACACCGAGCATTCTACCCCCCCATATACACCGAGCATTCTACCCCCCCATATACACCGAGCATTCTACCCCCCCATATACACCGAGCATTCTACCCTCCCCCATATACACCGAGCATTCGCCCCCCCATATACACCGAGCATTCTACCCACCATATACACCGAGCATTCTACCCCTCCATATACACCGAGCATTCTACCCCCCCATATACACCGAGCATTCTACCCCCCATATACACCGAGCATTCTACCCCCCATATACACGAGCATTCTACCAACCATATACACCGAGCATTCCACCCCTCCATATACACCGAGCATTCTACCGCCCCATATACACCGAGCATTCTACCCCCCATATACACCGAGCATTCTACCCCCCCATATACACCGAGCATTCTACCCCCCCATATACACCGAGCATTCTACCCCCCATATACACCGAGCAATCTACCCCCCCATATACACCGAGCATTCTACCCCCCATATACACCGAGCATTCTACCCCCCCATATACACCGAGCATTCTACCCCCCATATACACCGAGCATTCTACCCCCCATATACACCGAGCATTCTACCCCCCATATACACCGAGCATTCTACCCCCCATATACACGAGCATTCTACCAACCATATACACCGAGCATTCCACCCCTCCATATACACCGAGCATTCTACCGCCCCATATACACCGAGCATTCTACCCCCCATATACACCGAGCATTCTACCCCCCCATATACACCGAGCATTCTACCCCCCCCATATACACCGAGCATTCTACCCCCCATATACACCGAGCAATCTACCCCCCCATATACACCGAGCATTCTACCCCCATATACACCGAGCATTCTACCCCCCCATATACACCGAGCATTCTACCCCCCATATACACCGAGCATTCTACCCCCCCATATACACCGAGCATTCTACCCCCCATATACACCGAGCATTCTACCCCCATATACATCGAGCATTCTACCCCCCATATACACCAAGCATTCTACCCCCCCATATACACCGAGCATTCTACCCCCACATATACACCGAGCATTCTACCCACCCCTATATACACCGAGCATTCTACCCCCCATATACACCGAGCATTCTACCCCCCATATACACCGAGCATTCTACCCCCCCCATATACACCGAGCATTCTACCCCCCCATATACACCGAGCATTCTACCCCCCCCATATACACCGAGCATTCTACCCCCCCCATATACACCGAGCATTCTACCCCCCATATACACCGAGCATTCTACCCCCCATATACACCGAGCATTCTACCCCCCCATATACACTGAGCATTCTACCCCCCCTATATACACTGAGCATTCTACACCCCCCATATACACCGAGCATTCTACCCCCCCCATATACACCGAGCATTCTACCCCCACATATACACCGAGCATTCTACCCCCCCATATACACCGAGCATTCTACCCCCCCATATACACCGAGCATTCTACCCCCCATATACACCGAGCATTCTACCCCCCATATACACCGAGCATTCTACCCCTCCCCATATACACCGAGCATTCTACCCCCCATATACACCGAGCATTCTACCCCCCCCCCCCATATACACCAAGCATTCTACCCCCCACATATACACCGAGCATTCTACCCCCCCATATACACCGAGCATTCTACCCCCCATATACACCGAGCATTCTACCCCCCATATACACCGAGCATTCTACCCCCCCATATACACCGAGCATTCTACCCCCCCATATACACCGAGCATTCTACCCCCCCATATACACCGAGCATTCTACCTCCCCATATACACCGAGCATTCAACCCCCCCATATACACCGAGCATTCTACCCCCCCCCATATACACCGAGCATTCTACCCCCCCCATATACACCGAGCATTCTACCCCCCCCCATATACACAGAGCATTCTACCCCCCCATATACACCGAGCATTCTACCCCCCCATATACACCGAGCATTCTACCCCCCATATACACCGAGCATTCTACCCCCCCATATACACCGAGCATTCTTCACCCCCCCATATACACCGAGCATTCTACCCTCCCCATATACACCAAGCATTCTACCCCCCATATACACCGAGCATTCTACTCCCCCCCATATACACCGAGCATTCTACCCCCCATATACACCGAGCATTCTTCACCCCCACATATACACCGAGCATTCTACCCCCCCGATATACACCAAGCATTCTACCCCCCATATACACTGAGCATTCTACCCCCCCATATACACCGAGCATTCTACCCCCCCATATACACCGAGCATTCTACCCCCACATATACACCGAGCATTCTACCCCCCCATATACACCGAGCATTCTACCCCCCCCCCATATACACCGAGCATTCTACCCCCCCCCATATACACCGAGCATTCTACCCCCCCCATATACACCGAGCATTCTACCCCCCCATATACACAGAGCATTCTACCCCCCCATATACACCAAGCATTCTACCCCCCATATACACCGAGCATTCTACTCCCCCCCATATACACCGAGCATTCTACCCCCCCATATACACCGAGCATTCTTCACCCCCACATATACACCGAGCATTCTACCCCCCCCGATATACACCAAGCATTCTACCCCCATATACACCGAGCATTCTACCCCCCCATATACACCGAGCATTCTACCCCCCCCATATACACCGAGCATTCTACCCCCACATATACACCGAGCATTCTACCCCCCCATATACACCGAGCATTCTACCCCCCCCCATATACACCGAGCATTCTACCCCCCTCCCCATATACACCGAGCATTCTACCCCCCCCATATACACCGAGCATTCTACCCCCCCCATATACACAGAGCATTCTACCCCCCCATATACACCAAGCATTCTACCCCCCCATATACACCGAGCATTCTACCCCCCATATACACCGAGCATTCTACCCCCCATATACACCGAGCATTCTACCCCCCATATACACCGAGCATTCTACCCCCCCATATACACTGAGCATTCTACCCCCACATATACACCGAGCATTCTACCCCCCCATATACACCGAGCATTCTACCCCCATATACACCGAGCATTCTACCCCCCCATATACACCGAGCATTCTACCCTCCATATACACCGAGCATTCTACCCCCCCATATACACTGAGCATTCTACACCCCCCATATACACCGAGCATGCTACCCCCCCATATACACTGAGCATTCTACACCCCCCATATACACCGAGCATTCTACCCCCCCATATACACCGAGCATTCTACCCCCCATATACACCGAGCATTCTACCCACCATATACACCGAGCATTCTACCCCCCCATATACACTGAGCATTCTACCCCTCATATACACCGAGCATTCTACCCCCCCATATACACCGAGCATTCTACCCCCCATATACACCGAGCATTCTACCCCCTCATATACACCGAGCATTCTACCCCCCATATACACCGAGCATTCTACCCCCACATATACACCGAGCATTCTACCCCCCATATACACCGAGCATTCTACCCCCCCATATACACCGAGCATTCTCCCCCCCCCCATATACACCGAGCATTCTACCCCCCCATATACACCGAGCATTCTACCCCCCCATATACACCAAGCATTCTACCCCCCCCCCATATACACCGAGCATTCTACACCCCCATATACACCGAGCATTCTACCCCCCCATATACACCGAGCATTCTACCCCCCCATATACACCGAGCATTCTACCCCCCCATATACACAGAGCATTCTACCCCCCCATATACACCGAGCATTCTACCCCCCATATACACCGAGAATTCTACCCCCCATATACACCGAGCATTCTACCCCCCCCATATACACTGAGCATTCTACCCCCACATATACACCGAGCATTCTACCCCCCCTATATACACCAAGCATTCTACCCCCCATATACACTGAGCATTCTACCCCCCCATATACACCGAGCATTCTACCCCTCCCCCATATACACCGAGCATTCTACCCCCCCATATACACCGAGCATTCTACCCCCCCCCCATATACACCAAGCATTCTACCCCCCACATATACACCGAGCATTCTACCCCCCCATATACACCGAGCATTCTACCCCCCCATATACACCAAGCATTCTACCCCCCATATACACCAAGCATTCTACCCCCCATATACACTGAGCATTCTACCCCCCCATATACACCGAGCATTCTACCCCCCCCATATACACCGAGCATTCTACCCCCACATATACACCGAGCATTCTACCCCCCCATATACACCGAGCATTCTACCCCCCCTCATATACACCGAGTATTCTACCCCCCCATATACACCGAGCATTCTACCCCCCCATATACACCGAGCATTCTACCCCCCCATATACACCGAGCATTCTACCCCCCCCCATATACACAGAGCATTCTACCCCCCCATATACACCAAGCATTCTACCCCCCCATATACACCGAGCATTCTACCCCCCATATACACCGAGCATTCTACCCCCCATATACACCGAGCATTCTACCCCCCATATACACCGAGCATTCTACCCCCCCCATATACACTGAGCATTCTACCCCCACATATACACCGAGCATTCTACCCCCCCTATATACACCAAGCATTCTACCCCCCATATACACTGAGCATTCTACCCCCCCATATACACCGAGCATTCTACCCCCCCCCCATATACACCGAGCATTCTACCCCCCCATATACACCGAGCATTCTACCCCCCCCATATACACCGAGCATTCTACCCCCCATATACACCGAGCATTCTACCCCCACATATACACCGAGCATTCCACCCCCCCATATACACCGAGCATTCTACCCCCCCATATACACCGAGCATTCTCCCCCCCCATATACACCGAGCATTCTACCCCCATATACACCGAGCATTCTACTCCCCCCATATACACTGAGCATTCTACCCCCCCATATACACTGAGCATTCTACCCCCCATATACACCGAGCATTCTACCCCCCCATATACACCGAGCATTCTACCCCCCCATATACACCAAGCATTCTACCCCCCCCCATTTACACCGAGCATTCTACTCCCCCCATATACACCGAGCATTCTACCCCCCCATATACACCGAGCATTCTACCCCCCCCCATATACACAGAGCATTCTACCCCCCCATATACACCGAGCATTCTACTCCCCCCATATACACCGAGCATTCTACCCCCCATATACACCGAGCATTCTACCCCCCCCATATACACCGAGCATTCTTCCCCCCATATACACCGAGCATTCTACCCCCCCCCCCCCCATATACACCGAGCATTCTACCCCCCCCATATACACCGAGCATTCTACCTCCCCATATACCCCGAGCATTCTACCCCCCCATATACACCGAGCATTCTACCCCCCCATATACACCAAGCATTCTACCCCCCATATACACCGAGCATTCTACCCCCCCATATACACCGAGCATTCTACTCCCCCATATACACCAAGCATTCTACCCCCCATATACACCGAGCATTCTACCCCCCCATATACACCGAGCATTCTACCCCCCCATATACACCAAGCATTCTACCCCCCATATACACCGAGCATTCTACCCCCCCATATACACCAAGCATTCTACCCCCCATATACACCGAGCATTCTACCCCCCATATACACCGAGCATTCTACTCCCCCCATATACACCGAGCATTCTACCCCCCCCATATACACCAAGCATTCTACCTCCCCATATACACCGAGCATTCTACCCTCCCCATATACACCGAGCATTCTACCCCCCATATACACCGAGCATTCTACCCCCCATATACACCGAGCATTTCCCCCCCCCATATACACTGAGCATTCTACCCCCCCTATATACACTGAGCATTCTACACCCCCATATACACCGAGCATTCTACCCCCCCCCATATACACCGAGCATTCTACCCCCACATATACACAGAGCATTCTACCCCCCCCATATACACCGAGCATTCTACCCCCCCCATATACACCGAGCATTCTACCCCCCCATATACACGAGCATTCTACCCCCCCATATACACCGAGCATTCTACCCCCCCCATATACACAGAGCATTCTACCCCCCCATATACACCGAGCATTCTACCCCCCATATACACCGAGCATTCTACCCCCCCCATATACACCGAGCATTCTACCCCCCCCATATACACTGAGCATTCTACCCCCACATATACACCGAGCATTCTACCCCCCCCTATATACACCAAGCATTCTACCCCCCATATACACTGAGCATTCTACCCCCCATATACACCGAGCATTCTACCCCCCCCATATACACCGAGCATTCTACCCCCCCATATACACCGAGCATTCTACCCCCCCCATATACACAGAGCATTCTACCCCCCATATACACCAAGCATTCTACCCCCCCCATATACACCGAGCATTCTACCCCCCATATACACCGAGCATTCTACCCCCCCATATACACCGAGCATTCTACCCCCCATATACACCGAGCATTCTACCCCCCCATATACACTGAGCATTCCTACCCCCACATATACACCGAGCATTCTACCCCCCTATATACACCGAGCATTCTACCCCCCATATACACTGAGCATTCTACCCCCCCATATACACCGAGCATTCTACCCCCCCCCATATACACCGAGCATTCTACCCCCCCCATATACACTGAGCATTCTACCCCCCCATATACACCGAGCATTCTTCACCCCCCACATATACACCGAGCATTCTACCCCCCCGATATACACCAAGCATTCTACCCCCCATATACACTGAGCATTCTACCCCCCCATATACACCGAGCATTCTACCCCCCCATATACACCGAGCATTCTACCCCCACATATACACCGAGCATTCTACCCCCCATATACACCGAGCATTCTACCCCCCCCCCCATATACACAGAGTATTCTACCCCCCCATATACACCGAGCATTCTACCCCCCCATATACACCGAGCATTCTACCCCCCCCATATACACAGAGCATTCTACCCCCCCCCATATACACCGAGCATTCTACCCCCCCCCATATACACAGAGTATTCTACCCCCCCATATACACCGAGCATTCTACCCCCCC
This sequence comes from Lithobates clamitans, assembly GCA_037952925.1. Classification (NCBI taxonomy): domain Eukaryota; kingdom Metazoa; phylum Chordata; class Amphibia; order Anura; family Ranidae; genus Lithobates; species Lithobates clamitans. Next base: position 66,620 of record JBBGZY010003564.1, read on the forward strand.
ATATACACCGAGCATTCTACCCCCCCATATACACCGAGCATTCTACCCCCCCATATACACCGAGCATTCTACCCCCCCATATACACCGAGCATTCTACCCCCCCCCATATACACCGAGCATTCTACCCCCCCATATACACCGAGCATTCTACCCCCCCCATATACACCGAGCATTCTACCCCCCCCCCCCATATACACAGAGCATTCTACCCCCACATATACACCGAGTATTCTACCCCCCCATATACACCGAGCATTCTACCCCCCCATATACACCGAGCATTCTACCCCCCCATATACACCGAGCATTCTACCCCCCCATATACACCGAGCATTCTACCCCCCATATACACCGAGCATTCTACCCCCCCCCCCATATACACAGAGTATTCTACCCCCCCATATACACCGAGCATTCTACCCCCCCATATACACCGAGCATTCTACCCCCCCCCCATATACACAGAGTATTCTACCCCCCCATATACACCGAGCATTCTACCCCCCCATATACACTGAGCATTCTACCCCCCCCCATATACACCGAGCATTCTACCCCCCCCATATACACCGAGCATTCTACCCCCCCATATACACCGAGCATTCTACCCCCCCATATACACCGAGCATTCTACCCCCCCCCCATATACACAGAGCATTCTACCCCCACATATACACCGAGCATTCTACCCCCCCATATACACCGAGCATTCTACCCCCCCCCCCATATACCCCCCCATACACCGAGCATTCTACCCCCCATATACACCAAGCATTCTACCCCCCCCATATACACCGAGCATTCTACCCCCCCATATACACCGAGCATTCTACCCCCCCATATACACCGAGCATTCTACCCCCCTATACACCGAGCATTCTACCCCCCCTATATACACTGAGCATTCTACACCCCCCATATACACCGAGCATTCAACCCCCCATATACACCGAGCATTCTACCCCCACATATACACCGAGCATTCTATCCCCCCATATACACCGAGCATTCTACCCCCCATATACACCGAGCATTCTACCCCCCATATACACCGAGCATTCTACCCCCCCATATACACCGAGCATTCTACCCCCCATATACACCGAGCATTCTACCCCCCATATACACCGAGCATTCTACCCCCCATATACACCGAGCATTCTACCCCCCATATACACCGAGCATGCTACCCCCCCATATACACCGAGCATTCTACCCTCCATATACACCGAGCATTCTACCCCCACATATACACCGAGCATTCTACCCCCCATATACACCGAGCATTCTACCCCCCATATACACCGAGCATTCTACCCCCCATATACACCGAGCATGCTACCCCCCCATATACACTGAGCATTCTACACCCCCCATATACACCGAGCATTCTACCCCCCCATATACACCGAGCATTCTACCCCCCATATACACCGAGCATTCTACCCCCCCCCATATACCCCCCCATACACCGAGCATTCTACCCCCCATATACACCAAGCATTCTACCCCCCCCATATACACCGAGCATTCTACCCCCCCATATACACTGAGCATTCTACCCCCCATATACACCGAGCATTCTACCCCCCCATATACACCGAGCATTCTACCCCCCATATACACCGAGCATTCTACCCCCCCATATACACCGAGCATTCTACCCCCCATATACACCGAGCATTCTACCCCCCCCCATATACCCCCCCATACACCGAGCATTCTACCCCCCATATACACCAAGCATTCTACCCCCCCCATATACACCGACCATTCTACCCCCCCATATACACTGAGCATTCTACCCCCCATATACACCGAGCATTCTACCCCCCCATATACACCGAGCATTCTACCCCCCTATACACCGAGCATTCTACCCCCCCTATATACACTGAGCATTCTACACCCCCCATATACACCGAGCATTCTACCCCCACATATACACCGAGCATTCTACCCCCCATATACACCGAGCATTCTACCCCCCATATACACCGAGCATTCTACCCCCCATATACACCGAGCATTCTACCCCCCCATATACACCGAGCATTCTACCCCCCCATATACACCGAGCATTCTACCCCCCATATACACCGAGCATTCTACCCCCATATACACCGAGCATTCTACCCCCCATATACACCGAGCATGCTACCCCCCATATACACCGAGCATTCTACCCTCCATATACACCGAGCATTCTACCCCCACATATACACCGAGCATTCTACCCCCCATATACACCGAGCATTCTACCCCCCATATACACCGAGCATTCTACCCCCCATATACACCGAGCATGCTACCCCCCCATATACACTGAGCATTCTACACCCCCCATATACACCGAGCATTCTACCCCCCCATATACACCGAGCATTCTACCCCCCATATACACCGAGCATTCTACCCCCCCATATACACCGAGCATTCTACCCTCCATATACACCGAGCATTCTACCCCTCCATATACACCGAGCATTCTACCCCCCATATACACCGAGCATTCTACCCCCCCATATACACCGAGCATTCTACCCTCCATATACACCGAGCATTCTACCCCCCCATATACACTGAGCATTCTACACCCCCCATATACACCGAGCATGCTACCCCCCCATATACACTGAGCATTCTACACCCCCCATATACACCGAGCATTCTACCCCCCCATATACACCGAGCATTCTACCCCCCATATACACCGAGCATTCTACCCCCCCCCCCATATACACCGAGCATTCTACCCCCCCATATACACTGAGCATTCTACCCCTCATATACACCGAGCATTCTACCCCCCCATATACACCGAGCATTCTACCCCCCATATACACCGAGCATTCTATCCCCCCATATACACCGAGCATTCTACCCCCCCATATACACCGAGCATTCTACCCCCCCATATACACCAAGCATTCTACCCCCCATATACACCGAGCATTCTACCCCCCCATATACACCGAGCATTCTACCCCCCCATATACACCGAGCATTCTACCCCCCCATATACACCGAGCATTCTACCCCCCCATATACACCGAGCATTCTACCCCCCATATACACCGAGCATTCTACCCCCCCCATATACACCGAGCATTCTACCCCCCATATACACCGAGCATTCTACCCCCCCCATATACACCGAGCATTCTACTCCCCCATATACACCGAGCATTCTACTCCCCCATATACACCGAGCATTCTTCTACCCCCCCATATACACCGAGCATTCTACCCCCCCATATACACCGAGCATTCTACTCCCCCATATACACCGAGCATTCTACTCCCCCATATACACCGAGCATTCTTCTACCCCCCCATATACACCGAGCATTCTACCCCCCCATATACACCGAGCATTCTACTCCCCCCATATACACCAAGCATTCTACCTCCCCATATACACCGAGCATTCTTCTACCCCCCATATACACCGAACATTCTACTCCCCATATACCCCGAGCATTCTACCTCCCCATATACACCGAGCATTCTAACTCCCCCCATATACCCCGAGCATTCTACCTCCCCATATACACCGAGCATTCTAACCCCCCCCCATATACACCGAACATTCTACTCCCCCCATATACACCGAGCATTCTACTCCCCCCATATACACCGAGCATTCTACTCCCCCCATATACCCCGAGCATTCTACCCCCCCCCATATACACCGAGCATTCTACCCCCCATATACACCGAGCATTCTACCCCCCCATATACACTGAGCATTCTACCCCCCCCCCATATACACCGAGCATTCTACCCCCATATACCCCGCTGTCATGGCTCTGCCCCCGGGATGTGCACTCACCTCCATACACAGGAGAAATGGATGGACAGATCATGTCTCGGTGGGTCGGTGATGTACTCGGTGTCCGGGCTGTACCCTGATCTCTGCACTCACTGATCAACTATTCCTGATAGTGATCTCAGATTATTATCATGTGTACTATACATACAGTACAAAGAGGAGTCCTCCTCCTCCTCCTCCTCCTCCTCCTCCTCCTCCTTGTCCCCAACAGTCTCCTGGATTAGTTTCTCCTTTTTACACAAAGTATGTAGTCATGCTAGACTGAATTCCACCCTTTTCTTCAGTTTACAGCACTTCTCCAGGCCACCAAAGAAATCCTGACTGACTAGTTAAACTTGACTTGTATAAAGCAGATCACCTCACACAAAGTTCCATTTCTTTCTTCTTTGTGTGTAATAGATATCAGGGATGGAGACTCATCACTTCTACAATCAGGTTGTTTTGGGTCACATCATTATATTGACTGACTAGAATTCCATCACTTTCCACACTGAGGATCTTTACAGCCAACACCTCAGTGTGAAGAGTTCTTCAGACGGAGCCTCTTCTTCAGACTCGGTGTTTACAAGTTACAAACAAGTTTATTTGCTAGAAAATTACTTGGAACCCCCAAACATTATACATTTATTTTTCTAACACCCTAGAGAATAAAATGGCGGTCATTGCAATACTTTTGGTCACACCGTATTTACGCAGCGGTCTTACAAGCGCACTTTTTTTGGAAAAAATATTTTGATTAAAAAAATAAGACAGCAGTAAATTTAGCCCTAATGTTATGCCAAGTAAATTGATACCCAACATGTCACGCTTCAAAATTGCGCCCGCTCGTGGAATGGCGTCAAACTTTCACCCTTAAATCTCCATAGGTGACATTTAAAAAAATTCTACAGGTTGCATGTTTTGAGTTACAGAGGAGGTCTAGGTCTTGAATTTTTGCTCTCTCTACTGATCACGGCGATACCTCACATGTGTGGTTTGACCACCATTTTCATATGCGGGCGCTACTCATATATGCATTCGCTTCTGCACGCAAGCACGGCGGGACGGGGCGCTTTAAAAAATAATTTATTTATTTTTTCTTATTTATTTTACTTGATTTTATTTATTTTTTCACTGTTTTTTTTAAAAATAAAAAAATTGGGTCACTTTTTTATTCCTATTACAAGGAATGTAAACATCCCTTGTAATAGAAAAAAGCATGACAGGTCCTCTTAAATATGAGATTTGGGGTCAAAAAGTCCTCACATCTCATGTTTGGACTTAAATGCAATAAAAGGAAAAAAAAAATGTTGTCATTTGAAAAAATGACAACAAAAAAATATGCCTTTTTAAAACGTCTGGGCGGAAATGACGTTTTGACGTCGCTTCCGCCCTGCTATAGTATGGAGACAGGTGGGGGCCATCTTCCCCTCACTCATCTCCATACACAGACAGGTCCCGATCGCCTCCGCTGCTGCCGACGGCTCCGGTAAGCGGGGGGAGGGGGGCCTCTCCCACCGCCAATGACAGTGATCTCGCAGCGAATCCGCTGCAGAGACCACCATTATCGTTAACAGGACCGCTCACTGAAAAGATGGAAATCTCGGTTGTGGCCGCAGCTGCTCTCGTTACTGAGAGATCCATCCATCTTTAAAGTGCCGACGTGTTTCTACAGGAGCCGGTCAGCAGAGCCAATAATGATTCTTCCTGCCTTCCAAGTTGTTCTACCCCCCCATATACACCGAGCATTCCATCCCCCCATATACACCGAGCATTCTACCCCCCCATATACACCGAGCATTCTACCCCCCATATACACCGAGCATTCTACCCCCCCATATACACCGAGCATTCTACCCCCCATATACACCGAGCATTCTACTACCCCCCATATGCACCGAGCATTCTACCCCCCATATACACCGAGCATTCTACCCCCCCATAGACACCGAGCATTCTACCCCCCCATATACACCGAGCATTCTACCCCCCCATATACACCGAGCATTCTACCCCCCCATATACACCGAGCATTCTACCCCCCCATATACACCAAGCATTCTACCCCCCCATATACATCAAGCATTCTACCCCCCCATATGCACTGAGCATTCTACCCCCCCATATACACCGAGCATTCTACCCCCCCATATACACCGAGCATTCTACCCCCCCATATACACCGAGCATTCTACCCCCCCATATACACCGAGCATTCTACCCCCCCCATATACACCGAGCATTCTACCCCCACCCATATACACAAAGCATTCTACCCCCCCATATACACCAAGCATTCTACACCCCCCATATACACCGAGCATTCTACTCCCCCATATACACCGAGCATTCTACCCCCCCATATACACCGAGCATTCTACTCCCCTCCATATACACCGAGCATTCTACCCCCCCCATATACACCTAGCATTCTACCCCCCCCCATATACACCGAGCATTCTACCCCCCCCATATACACCGAGCATTCTACCCCCCCCATATACACCGAGCATTCTACCCCCCCATATACACCGAGCATTCTACCCCCCCCATATACACCGAGCATTCTACCCCCCCCCATATACACCGAGCATTCTACCCCCCCCCATATACACCGAGCATTCTACCCCCCCCCCATATACACCGAGCATTCTACCCCCCCATATACACCGAGCATTCTACCCCCCCATATACACCGAGCATTCTACCCCCCATATACACCGAGCATTCTACCCCCCCATATACACCGAGCATTCTACTCCCCCCATATACACCGAGCATGCATTCTACCCCCCCATATACACCGAGCATTCTACCCCCCCCATATACACCGAGCATTCTACACCCCCCATATACACCGAGCATTCTACCCCCCATATACACCAAGCATTCTACCCCCCATATACACCAAGCATTATACCCACCATATACACCGAGCATTCTACCCCCCATATACACCGAGCATTCTACCCCCCCATATACACCGAGCATTCTACTCCCCCCATATACACCGAGCATGCATTCTACCCCCCCATATACACCGAGCATTCTACCCCCCCCCATATACACCGAGCATTCCATCCCCCCATATACACCGAGCATTCTACCCCCCCATATACACCGAGCATTCTACCCCCCATATACACCGAGCATTCTACTACCCCCCATATGCACCGAGCATTCTACCCCCCATATACACCGAGCATTCTACCCCCCCATAGACACCGAGCATTCTACCCCCCCATATACACCGAGCATTCTACCCCCCCATATACACCGAGCATTCTACCCCCCCATATACACCAAGCATTCTACCCCCCCATATACATCAAGCATTCTACCCCCCCATATGCACTGAGCATTCTACCCCCCCATATACACCGAGCATTCTACCCCCCCATATACACCGAGCATTCTACCCCCCCATATACACCGAGCATTCTACCCCCCCATATACACCGAGCATTCTACCCCCCCCATATACACCGAGCATTCTACCCCCACCCATATACACAGAGCATTCTACCCCCCCATATACACCAAGCATTCTACACCCCCCATATACACCGAGCATTCTACTCCCCCATATACACCGAGCATTCTACCCCCCCATATACACCGAGCATTCTACTCCCCTCCATATACACCGAGCATTCTACCCCCCCCATATACACCTAGCATTCTACCCCCCCCCATATACACCGAGCATTCTACCCCCCCCATATACACCGAGCATTCTACCCCCCCCATATACACCGAGCATTCTACCCCCCCCATATACACCGAGCATTCTACCCCCCCCCCCCATATACACCGAGCATTCTACCCCCCCCATATACACCGAGCATTCTACTCCCCCCCCCATATACACCGAGCATTCTACACCCCCCATATACACCGAGCATTCTACCCCCCATATACACCGAGCATTCTACCCTCCCCATATACACCGAGCATTCTACCCCCCCATATACACCGAGCATTCTACCCCCCCATATACACCGAGCATTCTACCCCCCCATATACACCGAGCATTCTACCCCCACATATACACTGAGCATTCTACCCCCCCCATATACACCGAGCATTCTACCCCCCATATACACCGAGCATTCTACCCTCCCCATATACACCGAGCATTCTACCCCCCCATATACACCGAGCATTCTACCCCCCCATATACACCGAGCATTCTACCCCCCCCATATACACCGGGCATTCTACCCCCCCATATACACCGAGCATTCTACCCCCCATATACACTGAGCATTCTACCCTCCCCATATACACCGAGCATTCTACCCCCCCCCCCATATTTACCGCTGTCATGGCTCTGCCCCCCGGGATGTGCACTCACCTCCATACACAGGAGAAATGGATGGACAGATCATGTCTCGGTGGGTCGGTGATGTACTCGGTGTCCGGGCTGTACCCTGATCTCTGCACTCTCCTGATAGTGATGTCCAGTTCATGAACCAATCGTTCTTTTACATCGATTCTTTTCAGTGAACTGGATGGATCCGTTTTATAGAATTCACTATGGAGTGATAAGTGTAGAAAATCAGATCTGGTAATAATATCCTAGAGTGAGAGAGCTCCGCCCCCTCCCTGCAACCAAATGGTGGACCAAAGTCACTGCGCACTGACTCCAGACTATAAACAGAGTACAACTAGTAGAGGAATGTCAGTTGTTTATCCCGATTCCCCACCAGTAGAACAAAACACCAAATCAATCATCAGGTAGCAGTAATGATGAGGTTCAGACAGCCTGAGGCCCTTTCACACTTGTCCAATGACTTGGGACTCCACAGTCACATGCAAAGTTGTACCCGATGATTTCCAATGAGTACCGTTCATATCTGTACAACTTCAAGTCACAGCGACTTCATAGTAGCCCCTGCACTACTTTGGTTCAACTTTTGATGTGACTTGAGACAGAGACCCCAAGATTACACAGGCATTGCTTCAAGTCGCGTCAAAATCGCACAACTTTCAAGTCGCACAACTGTGAAAGGAGCCTTAGCCCTGGTTCACATTGATGCAATTTGACATGTCATATCAGCGGCAATTGCCGGCAATGGCACCGTCCTAATCAGTGCGGCGCCGCAATTTTCCAAGTGTTTTCTGTACTACTTTTGGCGATTTCGGGGTGCGATTTCCATTGACATCTGTGCAGAAACCTGTACAGATGTCTCTGGAATCCCCCTGAAGTCGGGACTGACGTGGGAATGAAAGGGTGGAAGTTCAGCTGAACTGGCACCCTTTCATTCCCGCAGCTCCGTGTGAACCTGGGCTTAACGATTGGATTGCAAAGTAGCATGACAAGTCATACCCCATTATTTCCAATGAGTACCATTCATATCTGCGCAACTTCAAGTCGCAGCTACTTCAAAGTAGTCCCTGCACTACTTTTTTCCCACTTTGATGCGACTTGAGGTCCATGGACCTCAAGATTACACAGGTATTTTTTCAAGTTGCATCAAAATCACGGCAAAAATTGCACGACTTTCAGGTCGCAATAGTGGAAACCCAGTCTGAGGCTAGGTTTCCACTGTTGTGACCCTAAAGTCGCACGATTTACAGTGCGACTTTGCAATGCGATTTTTTTCTATGCGATGTCATGCGACCGGTGAGAACCATGTGAGAACAAGTCGCACCGAAGTTGGAACAAAGTAGTGCAAAAACCTTTTTTGGAGTCACTGCAACTTGAGTTGCACCAATTAGAACAGGGACCATTGAAATACATGGGTTTTGACTTGTCATGCAACTTGACATGTGTCAAGTCGCACAACAACTCGCAGTAGTGGAAACAGAGCTTTACACAGCTATTTGTGCTTTACCAAAATTGATGACGATGGCTAATCTGACAAATTATGGTCTGACACAACAAAAGGCTTGTGCTCAAAGCCAAGGAACTAAATCAAAGTAAACTTCCCCAGGACCAGGGCCTTCTTTAATATTGATTGGGCCCTGGGCAAACATTTTCTTGGGGCCCCCTCCATTCTGAGACATACAAAAAAATAGCAGGTAGACTCTAAATCAGTTTACTGCAGCAGATCACGCAGCGATTGCAATTGGTTGCCAGAGGTTACAGCCTATCCTTACCACTCACTGGGTGGTTGCTAGAAGTTACAACACAATTTCTGCTTGCCGCTTGGTTGCTAGAGGTTACTGCACATTATTAGTGCTCACTGATTGGTTGCTAGGGGTTACAGGATAAATAGGATTGGTCCCAGCACAGAACCCTCGGGGACCCCACTACCCACCCCTGACCATTCCGAGTACTCCCCATATATCACCACCCTCTGAACTCACCCTTGTAGCCAGTTTTCAATCCATGTATTCACCCTATGGTCTATGCCAACAGACCTTAGTTTGTACAGTAAACATTTATGGGGAACTGTGTCAAATGCTTTTGCAAAATCCAAATACACCACGTCTACGGGCCTTGCTTTATCTAGATGGCAACTCACGTCCTCATAGAAGGTATATAGATTAGTTTGGGAAGAAAGATTCTTCATGAATCCATGCTGATTACTGCTAATGATACTGTTCTCATTACTAAAATCTTGTATATAGTCCCTTAACGTCCCCTCCAAGAGTTTACATACTATTGATGTTAGGCTAACTGGTCTGTATTTCCCAGGGATGTATTTTGGGTCCTTTTTATATATTGGTGCTACATTGGCTTTTCTCCAGTCACCTGGTACCATTCCAGTCAGTAAACTGTCAGTAAAAATTAGGAACAATGGTAGAGCTGGGGGATTTTCTCCCAAAATGAAATCTGATTTTTTTTTTTTTAACTCTATTCATGATTTGAATAATCAAGGGTTTTTTTTTTGTTTTTTTTCTTTTGATGGACATCGCGCCGGTCCTGAGGAGCGGCGGGCAGGAGTTTTTAGGCGAAGCCGCAGCTCACCTAAAAACAGCTCATCAGGACAGGCGCGGTGTCAGCAACGGTCCTGGTGAAAAAAAAAATCGATTTTGCTGAAAATTTGAATCGATTTGACCTCTCAACTCGATTCAAGATTCAAATCGATTTTTTTTTTTTCCCCAGCCCTAAACAATGGTCTGGCAATTACTTGACTGAGTTCCCCAAGTACCCTCGGGTGCAAGCCATCTGGTCCCGGTGATTTATCAATGTTACGTTTCCCCAAGTCTCATTTTAATTCTGTCCTCTGTTAACCATGGAGGTGCTTCCTGTGATGTGTCCTGAGGATAAACACTGCAGTTTTGGTTACTGAAGCCCCCCGATTCCCTTGTGAAGACTGAGGAGAAGAATAAATTCAATACCTTCGCCATCTCCCCTTTCTTTGTAATCAGATGTCCTTCCTCATTCTTTATGGGGCCAATATGGTCTGTCCTCCCTTTTTTTACTGTTTACATACTTAAAGAATTTCTTGGGATTCTTTTTGCTCTCCTCCGCTATGTGTCTTTCATGTTCTATCTTAGCCGTCCTTATTGCACCCTTACATTTCTTGTTGCATTCTTCATAAAGTCTGAATGCTGATGATGACCCCTTAACCCTGTATTTTTTTGAAGGCCTTCTCTTTTGCTTTTATATGCATTTTTACATTGGAGTTAAGCCATCCAGGACCTTTGTTTGTGCTTCTAAATTTATTACCTAATGGGATGCATTGGATAATGCCTTTATTTAATATGCTCTTAAAGCAAACCCATCTCTCCTCCATGTTCTTTGTTCCTAAGATTTTATCCCAATAGTTTAGGGAAGTTGGCTCTTTTGAAATTCAGTGTCTTTGTATTCCCCTTATTTTTCCTATTTGTGTGATTTTATACTGAAGCCGAATGACCTGTGATCGCTGTTTCCTAAATTGCCCCGTATTTCCACATCCGTGATCAGGTCTGTATTGGTAATCAGTAGATCCGTTAACGCTTTATTTCTAGTTGGTGCATCTACCATCTGACCCATAAAATTGTCCTGCAAGACATTAAGGAACTGGTGAGCCTTAGATGAATGTGCAGTTCCCTCCGCCCAGTCTATGTCTGGATAATTAAAATCCCCCATTATGATAACACTTCCCATTCTTGCTGCTAATCCAAATTGTGATAGGAGATCTGTGTCCACTTCCTCCCTCAGGTTAGGGGGCCTATAGCATGCTCCCAGTATTATTTTCCCCTTAGCTTCATCCCTTTTTCGAGCTCTACCCATAAGGATTCCACCTCCTCCCTAGCTCCCTTAGTGATGTCATCTCTCACATTCACTTGTACATTATTCTTGATATATAGGTATACCTCTCCCCCTTTTTTACCCTCTCTATCCCTGTGATAAAGAGTTTACCCTTCAATGGTTGCCAGCCAATCATGGGAGCTGTTGAACCAAGTCTCTGAAATTCTCACAAAATCCAAATCCTCCTCATACAACAGCATCTCTAGTTCACCCATCTTGTCCTCCAGGCTCCTGACATTGGTGAATGTGCCACGTAGTTTAGTCCGGTCACATACTATCCTCTTATTGGGTGTTCCGAGATATATACACACCCAGCGGTTTTCTGGCCAGTGTGTTGATGTCACAGGTCTTTTTCCTCTTCTCTGGCAGCAGTGGTGGGTGGTCTCCTTACTCCTACATCTAATGAAGGGACTGTAATGAGTGGCGTTTAGTGCGGTAGCTTAGTGAGCACAGGCTGTCCTTCTGAAGTCCCTCCCAGGGGGTGTGTCCTTGACAGCCCAGGCTCACAGGAAGTGGGTTGAGTGACAGCCACAAGAAGACTGATGTCTAGTGGTGGAAAAGCAGTACTGCAGGAGAGGGCCCGGAATTGAATGCCTGGAGCCACTTAACCTTAAAGTGTCCCCGCCATGACCTCTTCATCCTCGCCATGCACACTGCAGCCCTATTCATCACTATAGGCAGAACTGCTCGTGGCAGCCTCCGAAATCGCTCAAATAGACTGTAAGTCATATGACTGTAAATGACCCAGTGCCCCCGGGGGAGGGGGGTTACAGTAATATTCCGCACAAGCCCCTGATCTGCAGTTGTTTAATTTTTTTCTATTTTTATTTACAGGTGAATTGCAAAAAGAAAAAAAAGCTCTTCTTTTGAGTATTATGGAGGTTTGATATGTACAACCCATCCACAATGAATCCACCTCCACCGGTGAGACTGGATCCATGCCTGGAGCGGAGGATGGGACTGTGGCCGGCACTGGGATTGGATCCTTCCATTCCGGTTCAAGAGAAAGAAGCCCCCAGCACATACAGATCTTCTTAAGATGTCACCCGGTCCCCTCATCCCTGGAAAATACTTACCATGCCAGCTGGGATGTGCAATATTACTGTCTACTTTACTTTTAAAATAAATAATTATTATTTATTCTTTTAAATTTTACTTTTTGTATCCACTAATAGGTCAAGCCTGAAGTGTATCTAAAGCCAAACATTTGTTAGATTTGGATGGGACCACTCGGATATTCTTGCCATCGGTCCCCACTGAGGAGATTATATATTCAGGTGATCATCGTCAGAAAGTGATGGGAGAATAAAAAATATATATATTGAGCTGGCACCAGAACAAGTGTCCCATTGGAAAATGTGCCTCTTATACCTGTTCTGGTGCCAACTGTATAAAGCTGGCCATATATGGTTCTAATTTCTTTCACTTGGGTGGATGAAGGAAAATTCTGTACATAAAACACCCACCCGCGACATTTTCTAACATGTCCCTAAGACCCCCATACACACTATTAGATTGTCTGCAGATTTTTGTCTTCAGTTTTACCAAAACCATGTAGTGTTAGTGTAAGGGCCTGGCTGATTGCATACAAATTGAAACTCTTAAGGTTTGAGCTCATATTATATGGTTGTGGTAAATCTGAAGACAAAAATCTGCAGACAATTGAATAGTGTGTATGGGACTTTAGGCCCCTTTCACGCTAGAGGTTCAATTGGGTCTGTTTTTTCAGGTAGACCCTATCAGACTCTTCACTCTCTTCTATGGAGCAGGGGGTGGGAGTTCACAACCGGATGGATCAGACAGCAGTTGGATGTAAACAGGCAGGCAGTCTGCTTACATCCAACCACCCATAGAGGACCGCAGGATGTGTCCGTTCCACATGAGCGAACATGGACCACTCATCTGCCTGCTCATGGGGGGATCATCAAACAGATACCCTGCTAAGCAAGTGGGTCTCCCCCATGAACACTGATGATACTTGTGGTTCATTCACTCTCAGAACTCTGAATGAATAATGCTGCTGATACCGCTTTCGAAGCGATCGTATGATAATTGGATCATTAGTACAGAGCTTTCCAGAGCCAATCATGACAGTTCATCTGATATGACAAGCACAAAAATGTATCGTATGATACCAGATTGTACGATTGTTTAATCAGTACAGTTGTCATCTGAAAAATAAATACACTACATCACTTCTGATTTTTTTTTTTTTTTATTCAGTTTTACGAGAATTTTCATGACAAAGTTGTAGAGGAGTGAAAGTGACAAAGTTGTAGAGATATCTCACACACTGAAAATTGCACTCAAGAAAGAGCCGACACTAGCTTAGGTGCAAACTGGAACTCTTTATTATACGTTCACAAATTTATGCAAAATAAAATCAGATAAGAGCTTGATCACATTATCCTAAACATTAAAACAGTAATATCAGTACATCCAATAGTGATCTAATCAACAGCTAATTAACCAGCAAGCTAACAGCTATGCCCCTAGACAAGCCTTGATTAGTCAGGGAGTGCCCACCCCACCAAAAGATCTCATTGACCAGCTTTCTTTTCACATCCATCTTCTCAGAGTTTCAAGATGGCAGAGACCATCATGGCTTCCTTGACTGTTATATACAGTAATGTAAGATGACATGTTACCAAATTTAAACAGGGCAGCTTCCTCAAATTCCAGGGCCCATAGTCAGTAGACAAGATGCTACCCTGATAGATCATAATATACATGTGTGTAGCGAGTACAGCTTCACTGACTGTTTGGATTTTAAAGAGACGCTCCACCTCACCTATTCTAGGCGAGGAGACCATCCCTTTGATACTCACCCTAGGCTTCATGTACACGGGACGTTTTTCAATCTCTCCTGAATGATTTAACTTGACAGCTAGAAACCGGCGTCTAAAAACGGCCATTTAGCCGCGTTTGCATGTAGAAGTGCTTAAAAAAAAAATTTAATTATTTTTTTTACAATGAAAAAACATCTGTAAACGAAACGCTGCTAAATGCGAGTTATTGCGTTTAGCAATGTTTACAAGCTGTTACAGGCATTTGATGTTTCAAATGCCTCTGAACATCTGTTTGAACCCATTTTTCTAAACTTAACTGCCTAGAAACGACTAAACGACCCTGTGTACATGTACTGATAAGATAACAGTTCAGGGGCAGCTGAAAAAATGCCCAACAGCTCCTAAACATCCATTTACCAGCAGCAGTGTACATGAGGCCTTACCACTGCTGAGCCTTCCTCCATGGCAGTACCCAATGCTTTCAATTATATGGACGATGGATTTCCCTGTGACCATGCTGGAGGCTGGCAGCCAATCGCTAGGCTCGACCACTGTCAAATAACCAAGGGTTCGATGTCCATGATCCCTTTGGGGTCCAACACCAGGGATTTTAGTGTCAGCTGCTACAGAGCTAAGAGCAAGGGGAGTGCATGGCAAGGTAGTAGGTTTCATGTTGGGGTGGCTTTACAAAAGACATGTCCACTTTGCCCTGAGCTGGCAAGATGACATTGTACATGTACAAATACATAGGCTGCCATTGCTGATCTTCCTCTGACAATGCCTCAGTTATGTGGATCCTCTGGCTTCAATAGTTTGTTTGTCGCTGACCTTAAGGTATGCAGCCAGTGAATGAAGAATTCCTGATATTTGTACTTTCTGGGTGAGGGGCTCATAATATATTAAAAGCCAGTAAATCAGTAATGGAGGTCTGCGTATGTCTCACGATTTCCTTTTGGGCTCAATGCACACTTCTACAACTTACCATGCAACTTTGGACATTAAATTCACATAAGTCACACCCATGTTTTCCGATGAATACCGTTATTATCCAAGCGACTTCAGGGAGTAGTTCATTCACAACTTTGACCTAACTTTCATACGACTTGAGGTACCAGACTGGGATGAACAGGCCTGCGTATTCCAGACAGAGCAGCCAATTCCTCCGGGGGGGTTTCTGATGACTGTACACCCATGGAGCCGATCCCCTGTACTGCAACGCAAAAGGTAATGACCCAGAGGGGACTGCACTGCAAAGGGGCACCACAATGATTACATTGCACCCCCTACACCACAGTGCCCCACCAGTGACCCACTCGCACAGTCCTACCTCCAGCAAGGCAGAGGGATGTCCCTAGATCTCCCCCAGCAGAAACGGTTTGCATAAACAAGTGGGTGACCACCTGCTTGTCAATATGAAAAGACTCCCACTCTCCAGCTCCTCCCATGCCTCCCCCCATCTCCAACACGACAACACCACCGATGGGGTGGGAGAGGAGACACAGTCTTGGCCAAACAGCGGATGAAGTATGGTGACGGCAGCCTGTCGCATGGCCCGGTCACCAATATGCCACTCTTGCCAGGACATGTGACCCAGAGCTCGGTGTGCCCTATGACCAGTCTGGGCCTGGTATCATGTTTGACGGAATTCCAGTAGGGCAATTTCTAAGGATTAAAAGAAATAACACAAAAACAGACGATTACAGACGAGAGGGTGCAGAGTTGTATAAAAGATTTGGAGAACGTGGATACTCTCATGGACAAGTTAGGAAAGCCAAAAAGAAGGTAGCTGGTAGAAGCAGGGAAAGCCTACTACATATAGAGACCAGTATCAACGCGAAAGGATCCCGAAAAATAGTGGCCCTGTTAGAATAATGGCCTTTGGAGCCCAATGGAATTCAGTACGTAACATCCTGGAAAGACACTGGGGGATACTGACAAACAGCCCAGGACTAACAGACATAGTTGGTACATCACCCAAGATAGTAGCACACCACGCCAAAAACTTGGGTGACATGCTAATGCAGTCTGAGTTCATTAAGGAACCGGACCCCACCTGGCTATCGACCTACCCTAGGACAAAGGGGATGTTTCCATGCAATAAGGGTCAGATCTGTCCCTTCATAGATAGAACACAGACCTCCATGGACGCTTTAGAACATGAGAGGTATGAGATCAGGGACTTAACTGTTCAACAGCAAGGGTGATCTATACGATCACTTGTCCATGCCCAAAAATTTACATTGGAAAAACAAAGAGGACACTAAAAGTGAGGATAGGTGAGTACTTAAGAGAAAACAGGGGAAAAAAATCCAGAGAAACCTTTTGCGAAACATTTTGCTCATTGCCACAGAGGGAGCTCCATGGGCATGAAGGTAAAAAGGTATCTACGTCCTTAAGCTACCCGCCAGACGAGGTGACTTTGACCGTATACTCCTCTAAAAAGAAAAGGGTGTATATATTGGTTAAAGTGGAGTTCCACCCCAAAAAAAAAAAAATGTCATTAATGTGCATGAAATAATAAAAAAAAACATTTGGAGAAATTTTTTTTTTTACTCACCTCTTAATGCCTGTTGCTAGGGGGTCCCTCGTAATCTGCCTCCTCACTCACCTTGGCTCCTTACATCACTTCCCTCGGTGCCGGAAGGGAGATCATCTCTGCCCCCTCCCTCTAGGCAATCATCTGGGACACGTCACAGGTCCCAGGTGATTGCGTGGCCAGTCACGGTGCGGCTTGCGCATGCGCAGTGGGTGCCCAGCTGTGAAGCCACAGCCGGGCGCCCACAGTTAAAATGCTGGCACCGCAGAGGGGGAGGCAAGTGGGGCTTCGTTCCCCCGCATCGCTGGACCCTGGGACAAGTAAGTATCCGATTATTAAAAGTCAGCAGCTGCAGTAATTGTAGCTGCTGACTTTTAATTTTTTAAGTGGGACTCCGCTTTAAGGTCCCTCGTGCTGGTGGGCCTCAACACAGAACTGAACCTGCAGCTGTTTCTAGAGAGCTAATACAGCCAGATTTTCTCTGAGCTACCTAAACCCCCTGAAAATCCAGGTTAATGCACAACTTTGCTGTCAGTGGGCTGCTCTGTGATCCCTGGCAGTAACTGATCAGCATTAATTACTTTTGAGTATTTTGAGATAAAATTCATTTTTGCCTGTTCAAAATGCTCTAAATCAAGATATCTTGATATTTTGCTATCTGTTTGTCCCTCCCCTTCCCCTCTTCTCCTTTTTTCCCTTACTCTTCCTTTCTTGCTGTTTACCCCTTTAAGTAGAAAGTCTATATTAGTGAAGCTGACCGAATTATGGGTCAAGCTGACGAGACCTCTTCTGCCCTAAATTAGCTATTGCGAAGATCACCACTCATCACTTTGATAATAAGACACTTATCCCTTTAATTCATCCTGATGGGCGGCATCCTTACGATAAAATGATACAAAAATAAGGGGAGGTTCGCCGTCCAATGATCGTCCAGATGAAGCTACGCTATTCCTTCTAGCGAAACGCATTGACGTCACAACCATTCTTTCACGCAACGTCGTCTGATTCTCCCGGAACAGAGGATGCTAGACATGGACAGGAGATCCGCGATTGCAGACGGCCTGTAGCCAAACGTCCAACTATTAAAAGTTCCGGACCACAACCCGATAAGCATTCCCTGGCACTTATGCAAGTGACGTGGCCACACACACAAATCCCCGAGCGGGACTGTGAAGGATGGAGACAAGTTGACATCCAATACACAGGACGGTAAAGTACCTCTACTATAGGGCGACTAGTGAGCCCAAGGATGTTTTGTGCTGTCTAAACTCTCTGCATGAAAGAAGTCTCCTCCTTTTGTGTTATCCTGCCAAATTGTGATGAACACAATTGTGCCGTTCTCATGGACTTGAGATTATTAGTAGGTCAAGTTCATTCACTGCCAGAGCATCTCTTTCCAACTTAAAGACCCACTCCAGATACCCATTTATAATTAAGGGTACATCTGATAGTGTTATTGGGACTTACACACCACTACATTACACGCACATATATTATATATATATATATATATATATATATATATATATATATATATATATATATATATATATATATATATATATATATATACATACATACATACATACATACATACATACATACATACATACATACATACATACATATATATATACACACACACACACACACACACATATACACACACACACACACACACACACACACATATACATACACACACACACACACATATACATACACACACTCTCGTGTGTGTACACACACAGGACTTCCTTCTGAAAAATAATTTCTCTTTTTCTCCTTAAGCTCAACACAAGGTGGTCATGACTACTTTCTAGACAGACCAATCAGGACTAAAACCTCCAACCACTGTGACAATTTGAGCAGGCCAAGCTCCCTAAACACTATATTAATATCAACTAGCCTTCTCTTTTCTCTATTGAAATCTTCCCTGGGGCCACACGTGGCTGGACTGTCATTTACTGTTATAGCCATTGAGGCTCCTTTTAACTTTATGATGACCTTTTCATCTGACAGTTTGCCCGCGTGTGGTCACACGGCATCCAGAAGTTCTTTTTAATGGTTACATTTGTTGTGTCTTTTTGTGTGGTGATTACTTCATCGTAGTGACTTCCTATAGGCCAGCTTTGGTGAAACTATTTTTTCTACATTGTGCCAACCTTTTGCAATTTAATGAAAACGTAAGAATTTTATGATAACTCTGATTTCTGCTGCCTATGTAACCCTTTCCCGGCGTCTTCTGCCCGGCTGCCATTTGTGACATCTGGTATCATGTTTGCAGGAAAGCGTAAAAGTATCTAACTGTGATGGAGAACCTTGGCATCCCAGATGTTTTGGAACTACATTTCCCATGATGCTCATGTACTCTGCAGTTGAGCATCATTGGAAATGTAGTTCCAAAACATCTGGGGTGCCAAGGCCATCACTGGTCTATAAGCTGGATTTCTAGATAAGGTGCGTCATGCAGCAAGACAACGACTCAAACACCACATTATACCCTACCCAAGAATTACTATTAAAAAAATAAAAAGTTAAAGTTTTGGAATGGTCACGTTTCAGTCCTGCACTAAATCCTATAGTAATTTTATTTTGGGTTTGTTCCAATGTTGTTGAAGACCCTGAAGTGTTCAGATCATGTGAGGAAACATCCTGGCTGAAAGTGTACTGTAAAAAGAGGAAGGGGCAAAACTTCTTCCAGCCGATGTGCAGAACTGATAAACTGCTGGAAACATTTAGTTGCAGGTCTTGTTTTTAGGGCGCACCAGTTACTGAAACCAAAACCTCCATGTAAAGTACCTGGATGGATTATTTTCTTCAATACGGTAAGTGAAAAAGCATTTTGTTTGATTCCATTGTTTAATTGGGTTATCAGGTTTTGGGACTCACATTTAAAGGTCATATTTATACAGAAATACTAAAATTTCAAAAAGGTCTTTACAAACAGTAAACCACTGTAGTTGCAGCAGACAACACATGCTGTCAATTACTTTGCTCAGGTCCATTACTACAAGTACAGCCCGGAACACTATATGCTGCCTAATAGCATTCCACTATATACAAGACATTGCGAGAGCAGGCCAGGGTCTGAGATCTATGCTGCCCCCCACCTAATGTAGAAGGTACCCGTTAACCATCAGTATACACAAATAAACGAGAAAACAGACAGGGAGGAGACAGGAGAGAGAAGACAGACAGGAGAGAGAAGACAGACAGGAGAGAGAAGACAGACAGGAGAGAGAAGACAGACAGGAGAGAGAAGACAGACAGGAGAGAGAAGACAGACTGGAGAGAGAAGACAGACTGGAGAGAGAAGACAGACAGGAGAAGACAGGAGACGAGCAGCAAGACAGAAAGCCAGCCAGCAAAAAGAAAAAAAAAAAAAATAGAAAAAATATAGAATATAAATTTTGTTAAAACATTTTATCAGAATTGAGAAAGACTGGTGCAAGTCAATGTAGTCATGACAACTACAGACCCTCAAGGGGGACACATCAGTAGTAAAGAAAATTAAGTCCATCATATGGGTGGATGGTGGCAGCTGTCCTCAGAGCTCTGTAAAAGGTAAAACACAAAGGGGAAGACAGGGCGCATCACCTAAGTGTAGTATTAAAAGACAAGATTACAAAAAGGTAAAATCACTGACAAGATAGAGATATAATAAAACATGCCATCAGATGTATAGGGAATAGGCCTATTGAATTTAGCCGCTCCCCACCTCCGATAACATCACTTCTGCTGTGCATTCCACACTGGTTTACCTGGACTTCCTAGTGGCCATAGGATGCTGCACATTACTCCTCCATCTGCAGCGGTTCCCTGGCAAGGTGTGGTGTCCAAAAGGACGGATCCTAGCAGCTTCCCCATACATCTGATGGGCATGTTTTATATCTGTCTTGTGATTTTACCTTTGTAGTAAATCTCGTCTTAATACTACACCTAGGTGGTGCTTCCTGTTTTCCCCTTTGTGTAAAACAAACATTTTATTTATATTAACCACTTAAGGTCCAGAAGGATTTACCACCTTGATGACCAGGCCATATTTAGGGATACAGCACTGCGTTGCTTTAACTAGCAATTGCGCAGTCATGCGACATACCTAAACAAAATCTATATCTTTTTTTGCCCGCTATAAAACTTTTGTGCAAACCAAACTAGGGAATAGATTTATTATTTATGTTTTTACCAGTAATGGCGGCGATCAGCGATTTTTAATCGGTACTGCGACATTGCAGCAGACACTTTTTTGGGACCAGTGACACTTATACAGCGATCAGTGCTAAAAAATGCACTGATTACTGTACAAATGACACTGGCAGGGAAGGGATTAAACCTAGTGGTGATCAAGGGGTTAAATGTGTTTCTAACTGTTGGGGGCTGGGATCACTCGGAGTACAGAGAGAGATCGCTGTTCCTAATAACCGACTATCACTCTACTCCCCCTGACAGAACGGGGATCTGTTGGTGTACATTGACAAATCCCTGTTCTGGCACTGTGGAGCGAGCGCAGGTGGCCATTGGGGCCATGCACATGGGCTCCCCCCGCCGTGCAGTGCGCGCAAACCTGCTATAGCTGCTAAAAAGGAGCCGACATACAGCTACAGTGATTTGCAGGAACGAGCCGACCTGCCACAGTATGATGGTGGCTGGTCTGCAAGCAGTAAAAAAAAAAAAAATTGTAATAAAAAAAACCATTAGCTACATGGGTCAGATTTTTTATTTTTTGTTAAAAAGGAATTTCCATTGTAGCCCCAACAAGTGGAGATGTATACAGCAGCGGTGTCCGGATTGGTTACCATTTTTTGGTTCAAGTGTTACTAAACCCCGGAGCCTGCAGTCACTATATATCTGATCTCCCACAGAACATGGAAAAGTAATTATTTTAGTAAATATAAACTGCTGAATACCTTTTCTCATCAGTAAAGAGCAGTGACTTCTATCAGTGTCTGGTTAAAGCTGTAGGAGGAGTTTTAATTCTCCCAATTGTCCTATGAGGCTGCAGGACCCCTGACCCTCTGCCGGGACAGTGCTGATTGATGATGATTATTATTCTAATATTGTAGCAATTCACACCAAACTGAGCATGTGCAGAGTGGCCACAAGGCTCTGTTCTATGAGGGGAGGATCAGAGAAGACAGGATCAAACAGCTTTTTTTACACAATGTGCAGGATAAAACCCCTTAGGTTCCACAGTGAGTATAAGAAGCATTCTTTACTGTATATACAGACTGATTTTACTGTTGTGGGTTTAGTAACACTTTAATGTCATAAGATGGAGGGATTTGAGGTCTGTTCACAAAATGTGATAGCTTTTTTTTTTGGCTTAGCAAACTATCTGAAGTAACCAGCCACAAACTATGAATGGATGTGAGAAATAGAACAAAGCAGAACTTGTTTCTTCATGTATGTTGCCTTAGTGTGGTCTCATGAACTAACCATGTGGTGAAGAACAAACATGTTTTATGACCACAAAACCTCTGGATATTTATTTGCCCCACCAGGCTGAGAAGTTACATTTGTAGAAGAGATGAGAGATTCACATTACATATACTTCTCACCCCAATAGAATCATTTAGGATCTGATCAACGTTTTGGGGCTACAGGATTCACTTTCCTCATAGCTACTAGTTTTGTTAAGGTTTAATAAAGGGAAAGCGAAAGAAAAGACGAGACGAAAAGGGAGGAGAGGGGAGACGAGACGAAAAGGGAGGAGAGGGGAGACGAGACGAAAAGGGAGGAGAGGGGAGACGAGACGAAAAGGGAGGAGAGGGGAGACGAGACGAAAAGGGAGGAGAGGGGAGACGAGACGAAAAGGGAGGAGAGGGGAGACGAGACGAAAAGGGAGGAGAGGGGAGACGAGACGAAAAGGGAGGAGAGGGGAGACGAGACGAAAAGGGAGGAGAGGGGAGACGAGACGAAAAGGGAGGAGAGGGGAGACGAGACGAAAAGGGAGGAGAGGGGAGACGAGACGAAAAGGGAGGAGAGGGGAGACGAGACGAAAAGGGAGGAGAGGGGAGACGAGACGAAAAGGGAGGAGAGGGGAGACGAGACGAAAAGGGAGGAGAGGGGAGACGAGACGAAAAGGGAGGAGAGGGGAGACGAGACGAAAAGGGAGGAGAGGGGAGACGAGACGAAAAGGGAGGAGAGGGGAGACGAGACGAAAAGGGAGGAGAGGGGAGACGAGACGAAAAGGGAGGAGAGGGGAGACGAGACGAAAAGGGAGGAGAGGGGAGACGAGACGAAAAGGGAGGAGAGGGGAGACGAGACGAAAAGGGAGGAGAGGGGAGACGAGACGAAAAGGGAGGAGAGGGGAGACGAGACGAAAAGGGAGGAGAGGGGAGACGAGACGAAAAGGGAGGAGAGGGGAGACGAGACGAAAAGGGAGGAGAGGGGAGACGAGACGAAAAGGGAGGAGAGGGGAGACGAGACGAAAAGGGAGGAGAGGGGAGACGAGACGAAAAGGGAGGAGAGGGGAGACGAGACGAAAAGGGAGGAGAGGGGAGACGAGACGAAAAGGGAGGAGAGGGGAGACGAGACGAAAAGGGAGGAGAGGGGAGACGAGACGAAAAGGGAGGAGAGGGGAGACGAGACGAAAAGGGAGGAGAGGGGAGACGAGACGAAAAGGGAGGAGAGGGGAGACGAGACGAAAAGGGAGGAGAGGGGAGACGAGACGAAAAGGGAGGAGAGGGGAGACGAGACGAAAAGGGAGGAGAGGGGAGACGAGACGAAAAGGGAGGAGAGGGGAGACGAGACGAAAAGGGAGGAGAGGGGAGACGAGACGAAAAGGGAGGAGAGGGGAGACGAGACGAAAAGGGAGGAGAGGGGAGACGAGACGAAAAGGGAGGAGAGGGGAGACGAGACGAAAAGGGAGGAGAGGGGAGACGAGACGAAAAGGGAGGAGAGGGGAGACGAGACGAAAAGGGAGGAGAGGGGAGACGAGACGAAAAGGGAGGAGAGGGGAGACGAGACGAAAAGGGAGGAGAGGGGAGACGAGACGAAAAGGGAGGAGAGGGGAGACGAGACGAAAAGGGAGGAGAGGGGAGACGAGACGAAAAGGGAGGAGAGGGGAGACGAGACGAAAAGGGAGGAGAGGGGAGACGAGACGAAAAGGGAGGAGAGGGGAGACGAGACGAAAAGGGAGGAGAGGGGAGACGAGACGAAAAGGGAGGAGAGGGGAGACGAGACGAAAAGGGAGGAGAGGGGAGACGAGACGAAAAGGGAGGAGAGGGGAGACGAGACGAAAAGGGAGGAGAGGGGAGACGAGACGAAAAGGGAGGAGAGGGGAGACGAGACGAAAAGGGAGGAGAGGGGAGACGAGACGAAAAGGGAGGAGAGGGGAGACGAGACGAAAAGGGAGGAGAGGGGAGACGAGACGAAAAGGGAGGAGAGGGGAGACGAGACGAAAAGGGAGGAGAGGGGAGACGAGACGAAAAGGGAGGAGAGGGGAGACGAGACGAAAAGGGAGGAGAGGGGAGACGAGACGAAAAGGGAGGAGAGGGGAGACGAGACGAAAAGGGAGGAGAGGGGAGACGAGACGAAAAGGGAGGAGAGGGGAGACGAGACGAAAAGGGAGGAGAGGGGAGACGAGACGAAAAGGGAGGAGAGGGGAGACGAGACGAAAAGGGAGGAGAGGGGAGACGAGACGAAAAGGGAGGAGAGGGGAGACGAGACGAAAAGGGAGGAGAGGGGAGACGAGACGAAAAGGGAGGAGAGGGGAGACGAGACGAAAAGGGAGGAGAGGGGAGACGAGACGAAAAGGGAGGAGAGGGGAGACGAGACGAAAAGGGAGGAGAGGGGAGACGAGACGAAAAGGGAGGAGAGGGGAGACGAGACGAAAAGGGAGGAGAGGGGAGACGAGACGAAAAGGGAGGAGAGGGGAGACGAGACGAAAAGGGAGGAGAGGGGAGACGAGACGAAAAGGGAGGAGAGGGGAGACGAGACGAAAAGGGAGGAGAGGGGAGACGAGACGAAAAGGGAGGAGAGGGGAGACGAGACGAAAAGGGAGGAGAGGGGAGACGAGACGAAAAGGGAGGAGAGGGGAGACGAGACGAAAAGGGAGGAGAGGGGAGACGAGACGAAAAGGGAGGAGAGGGGAGACGAGACGAAAAGGGAGGAGAGGGGAGACGAGACGAAAAGGGAGGAGAGGGGAGACGAGACGAAAAGGGAGGAGAGGGGAGACGAGACGAAAAGGGAGGAGAGGGGAGACGAGACGAAAAGGGAGGAGAGGGGAGACGAGACGAAAAGGGAGGAGAGGGGAGACGAGACGAAAAGGGAGGAGAGGGGAGACGAGACGAAAAGGGAGGAGAGGGGAGACGAGACGAAAAGGGAGGAGAGGGGAGACGAGACGAAAAGGGAGGAGAGGGGAGACGAGACGAAAAGGGAGGAGAGGGGAGACGAGACGAAAAGGGAGGAGAGGGGAGACGAGACGAAAAGGGAGGAGAGGGGAGACGAGACGAAAAGGGAGGAGAGGGGAGACGAGACGAAAAGGGAGGAGAGGGGAGACGAGACGAAAAGGGAGGAGAGGGGAGACGAGACGAAAAGGGAGGAGAGGGGAGACGAGACGAAAAGGGAAGAGAGGGGAGACGAGACGAAAAGGGAGGAGAGGGGAGACGAGACGAAAAGGGAGGAGAGGGGAGACGAGACGAAAAGGGAGGAGAGGGGAGACGAGACGAAAAGGGAGGAGAGGGGAGACGAGACGAAAAGGGAGGAGAGGGGAGACGAGACGAAAAGGGAGGAGAGGGGAGACGAGACGAAAAGGGAGGAGAGGGGAGACGAGACGAAAAGGGAGGAGAGGGGAGACGAGACGAAAAGGGAGGAGAGGGGAGACGAGACGAAAAGGGAGGAGAGGGGAGACGAGACGAAAAGGGAGGAGAGGGGAGACGAGACGAAAAGGGAGGAGAGGGGAGACGAGACGAAAAGGGAGGAGAGGGGAGACGAGACGAAAAGGGAGGAGAGGGGAGACGAGACGAAAAGGGAGGAGAGGGGAGACGAGACGAAAACTGGAGTTAGACTTACCGGTAACTCCTTTTCCAGTGGTCTTCCAGGACAGCCCTTGAGAGATGGAGTCCCTCCCATCGACCCAGGAAACACATTGCCAAAACAGTTCAAAAGGCGGTCCCTCAGGTCCCTGGTCAGTCATTCACCAAGAACCGAAGGATGGAACTGCAAAAAACATAACCATAACAGGTAATAATGTTAGTACATTCACATAATCAAAAAAGGGTGGGATCGTGCTGTCCTGGAAGACCACTGGAAAAGGAGTTACCGGTAAGTCTAACTCCAGTTTTCCCCAGTTGTCTTCCAGGACAGCCCTTGAGAGGATCCCCAAGTACTCACCAGATTAGGGGGGGACCACGGCTTGGAGAACTTTTCTCCCAAAAGCCTGATCCTGACTGGACATTAAGTCCAGTCGATAATGCCTTGTAAAGGTGGAAAAGCTTGACCACGTGGCTGCTTTACATATTTGCTCCGGGGTGGCACCAGCTCTTTCTGCCCAGGATGCTGATAATGCCCTTGTGGAGTGGGCTTTAATACCCCCAGGAGGATCTTTGTTTACTGTCTTATAACCCTCTGCTATAGCTAGCCTAATCCACCTAGCTATGGTGACTTTAGAAGCTTTTTGCCCCTTACGTTGTCCGGCAAAAAGAACAAAAAGTGAATCTGAGATTCTAAATGGATTGGTTACCCTAAGATACTCTAGGATACACCTTCTCACATCTAATAAATGAAAACGCCTTTCTTTCTCGTTTGAAGCCTTTTGACAGAAAGAAGGGAGGACAATATCTTGTGATCTATGGAAATTAGATGCAACCTTTGGTAAGAACCCAGGGTCTGTCTTTAGGATGACTCTGTCTTCCAGAATCTGGAGGAAAGGCTCTCTGACAGAGAGAGCTTGGATTTCACTAACTCTGCGTGCTGAAGTGATTGCCACAAGCAGTACTGTCTTGAAAGTGACTAGTCTTAGAGAGGCCTCTGAGATAGGTTCAAAAGGTGACCCCAAAAATGCCCTTAGAACAACTGACAGATCCCAGGATGGGGCTATGTTAAGTCTAACCGGTTTGCGTCTGGAGATTGCTTTACAGAACCTAGCAATAAAAGGATCTTCCTGCAACCTTTTCTCTAAGTACACACTTAAGGCCGCTATCTGGACCTTAATAGTACTAGGAGTTAGTCCTTTATCTATCCCTTCCTGGAGAAACTGCAGGATAATTGCTGTATCCGTATTTACTTCCCCTCGGCTGTTCAACCAGCTGTTAAATTTTCTCCAGACCTTCCTGTAAATGGCCTGAGTGACAGGTTTTCTACTTTGTAGCAGGGTCTGAATCACTCTGTCAGACAGGCCCTTGCTCCTCAAAATTTCCTCCTCAGTAACCACGCTGAGAGGTTCAGCATGGATACTTGTGGATGAAAGAGAGGTCCCTGCGACAGAAGGTCTGGTCTGTAGGGAAGCCTCAGAGGAGGTTGGTCTGTCAACTGTAGCAACGTTGTGAACCATGGTCTCTTGGGCCAAAACGGTGCCACTAAGATTAGACACGTTTCCTCTACTAGAAATTTCGCTAAAACTCTTGGGATGAGGTGAAGCGGAGGAAACGCATACACTAAACTGAAGTTCCATGGGGTCTGTAAGGCGTCTACTGCCCAGGGCTGATCTCCTGGGTGTAGCGAGCAAAAATTTGGAACTTTTGCATTCACCTTGCTTGCAAACAGGTCCACTACTGGTTTTCCCCAGTAAGCTGCTATATATTTGAACACCTCTGGGTGTAGAGACCATTCTTGATTCGACACTTGTTGTCGACTCAAGAAATCTGCCGTGTTGTTGAGCTCCCCTTTCAGGTGAACTGCAGAGATGGAAGCCAGATTGGATTCTGCCCATAGAAACATGCGATTGGCCACCAGCATTAGTCGACGACTTCTGGTGCCCCCTTGCTTGTTTATGTATGCTACAGCCGTCATATTGTCTGAACGGACCTGTAGATGATGACCCTGTATTGCATTCTGAAAGAATAACAGAGCCCTGAGGACCGCTGTTAGCTCTTTCCAATTGGACGAGAGGAGTTTCTCCTCTGCCGTCCACCTGCCTTGTGCCCAATCTGAGTTGAGGTGGGCTCCCCACCCCCAGCTGCTCGCATCCGTAGTTAGTATGGACGTGATGGGAGAGATCCAGAGAACCCCTTTGTTCAAATTCTCTGAGTCTTTCCACCACCAGAGGGAGCGTTTTACTCTGGTGGGGATTGAAACCTCTTCTTCCAGATCCCTGTCCTTTAATTTTTCCAACAGGAAACTTTGAAGGTCTCTTTGGTGGAACCTGGCCCATTGTACAGCTGGAATGGCCGCTGTCATCAGTCCTAAGACCGACATCACCTCCCTCACTGTACACTTGGCGCTGCTTTGAAGAAAAGACATTCTGTGGCGTAAATTCAATATCTTCTCTTCTGGCAGAACTATCCTCTGCTCTACTGACAGGATCTTGTACCCCAAATACAAAATTTCCTGTGTTGGGGTAGTCTTGGACTTTTCCAGACTGACTATCCACCCCAGCTGCCTCAGGTTGAACTGAGTCAACTCTAGGTCCCGACGAAGTTGTTTCTCCGAATGGGCCGTGAGAAGTAAGTCGTCTAGATATGGGATAATCGTGACTGACTGTAGTCTTAACGGAACTAATGCCTCCCCGAGAACTTTGGTAAAGATTCTCGGGGAGGACGACAGTCCGAAAGGAAGTGCTCTGCACTGGAAATGATAAACCTTGGTGTCCATCTGAATCGCCATCCGAAGAAATTTCTGGCATTCCTTCCTTATTGGGATATGCAGATAGGCGTCCCTTAAATCCAGGGTAGCCATGAACACCTCTTTTTGGAGTAGATTCCTTATTGAGTAAATAGACTCCATCCGGAATTTTTTGTATCGGATGGAGCGGTTCAGAGGTCGGAGGTTCATTATTAGTCTGAATCTCCCGGACGGCTTTTTTACTACAAATATGTGCGAGTAAAAACCGTCCCCCTGTTCCTGAATAGGGACTGGTGTCAATACCTCTTGATCCACCATTTCCCCTATTAACAGAGGCAAGGCCCTGGCCTTTTCTGAGTCTCTTGGAAGCTTTGTCACAAGAAACTTTGAGGGTGGATTGCTGTGAAACTCCAGCGCATACCCCCTTTTTATAATGTTCAAGACAAACTCGTTTGAGGTTGTCTTTTCCCACTGTGGGAGAAAGTTCATCAATCTTCCTCCCACCGGGACCCTGATGTCACTGGGGTTTGGGGTTTGAATTGGGGCGGTTAAAAAGTATGCCCCCTTTTCCTTTCCCTTTTTGTCCTGTCCAATGCTTTTTGGGCTTGAACTCCTTCTCTGACTTAGAGGGTTCTTTTGAGGGACGAAAAAACTCTTTGAAAATTTTTCTTTTTAATGGGAAAGGTTTTCTTTTTATCCGCCGTTCTTTCCAAGGCGGTATCTAGTTCAGGCCCGAAGACTAAGTCTCCTGTAAAGGGGACACTGCACAAACGTGTTTTAGACGCCGTGTCTCCCCCCCAAGTTTTCATCCAGACTGACCTCCTAGCTGCGACCGAAAGCGCTGCTGTTTTAGCCGTAAATTTAATGGCATCAGTGGAGGCGTCAGAGATGAAACTTGTCGCCTTAAAAAGCATAGGGAAGGTTTTTAAGATCTCCCCCCTAGGCGTGCCTGCCTTTAGATGTTCTTCTAGTTGGGCTAACCAAAACTCTAGGTTCCTGGCTACACAAGAAGTGGCCAGAGCTGGTTTTAAACCTGCCATAGAAGCATCCCAGGCCCTCTTTAAGACTATGTCTGTTTTCCTGTCCATGGGGTCCTTTAAATGACCCATATCCTCAAAGGCAAGGTCAGACTGCTTGGAGACTTTGGACAGGGGGGCGTCTAGTTTAGGATTTTTATTCCAGACCGCCTCTGGGCTCTCGTCAAAGGGGAATCTCCTTTTTAGGGAATTTGGGAAGAAAACCTTTTTATCTGGCTCGGCCCATTCCTTGCGGACAAGGTCAGAAAGCACATTATGTATAGGGAATACCTTAGCTTTCTTTTTCCCCAGAGCCTCATACATTTTATCATGTCTGGTTAATTGAGTTTCTTCCTCATCAATTTCCAGCGTATCATAAATGGCGCTCAACAGCTCGTCTACATCCTCCAGAGACAGCTTGTATTTTGCGACTTTGTTAGCTACAGCCTGATCCTCATCTGAATCTGCGTCAGAGGATTCAGGGCTAACTAACACGGGGCTATGCTCCCTGATTGTGCGGGGCTCCCCAGAGCTGGGTGTTGTAAGGCATGGTGAGGAGGGAATCGCAGCTGCTCTACTGGTGGAAGCAGACGTGCCTACATCTGCGATTAACTCGCGGAGAGATTTAAAGGTTGATGCCATCTCATCTTTAAAGGAGCCAAGGAATCTTGCCAAAGGAGAGTCTGCCTCTGTTTTAAGTAAGCCTGCAATACATTGCTTGCATAGGACTTTGTTAGAGCCTGAGGACAACTTATTTCCACAGTTAGGGCATTTTTTGCGGCCTGACTTGTCTTCCCTTGGAGCTTCCTTCCCCTAAAAATAAAGAATAGACTTTTTTAGCATCAGGAACCCCTAAAACTCTAAAAACACCTGTGCTGCAACCACCACTGCATCCACCCGGGACTGTGAGGAAACCACCACCATGGGGTACTACAAATCCCAGCCTTACAACAAAAAATCCCAGAAAAAAACCACAGTAAGGGCTTGCCCAGCAGCCTACCTGGGTTTGGCTGGTGCCTGCCTCCACCGGAGTGTCCTGGGAAGTAGCCTACATGGTCCCCCTCACGCTCCGTGTCCCGCCGCTAGTCCGGTATAGCTGGACGCTGGTCGGAACTGCAGGCCTCAGCGTGGGCCTTCCCCTCCTCCTTGTGCCTGTAGAGACCCGGAACCGGAAGTCTCGGCACACAGGATGACGCGGTTCCGCCGGAAATGACGCTCGGCGTCTCCGACCCCCACCGCTGTGTATAGCAAGGAGCTGTGATGGAAGAATCCATCTGCACCGCTCCTGGGGGAACCTGCGCCAACCTGTCCCTGGCACACCTCGGCACTGGAAGGAGGGGGGTAACGGGTCGGCTCCTAATCAGCTGGACGGTACCCGAGCCCCAAATTAAAAAGGTAGGACTAGATGGGAGCCGCTGGATAGGACCCGGTCCCCCTGTGCGGCTCCGCTCCCCTCAGGCAGCCCCTGAGAGATAGAGTCCTTCTCTGGTTCCTGGCAACATGTTCCTCCGACGGAGGAAACACAAATGACTGACCAGGGACCGCCTTTTGAACTGTTTTGGCAATGTGTTTCCTGGGTCGATGGGAGGGACTCCATCTCTCAAGGGCTGTCCTGGAAGACAACTGGGGAAAAGGGAGGAGAGGGGAGACGAGGGGAAAAGGGAGGAGAGGGGAGACGAGAGGAAAAGGGAGGAGAGGGGAGACGAGAGGAAAAGGGAGGAGAGGGGAGACGAGAGGAAAAGGGAGGAGAGGGGAGACGAGAGGAAAAGGGAGGAGAGGGGAGACGAGAGGAAAAGGGAGGAGAGGGGAGACGAGAGGAAAAGGGAGGAGAGGGGAGACGAGAGGAAAAGGGAGGAGAGGGGAGACGAGAGGAAAAGGGAGGAGAGGGGAGACGAGAGGAAAAGGGAGGAGAGGGGAGACGAGAGGAAAAGGGAGGAGAGGGGAGACGAGAGGAAAAGGGAGGAGAGGGGAGACGAGAGGAAAAGGGAGGAGAGGGGAGACGAGAGGAAAAGGGAGGAGAGGGGAGACGAGAGGAAAAGGGAGGAGAGGGGAGACGAGAGGAAAAGGGAGGAGAGGGGAGACGAGAGGAAAAGGGAGGAGAGGGGAGACGAGAGGAAAAGGGAGGAGAGGGGAGACGAGAGGAAAAGGGAGGAGAGGGGAGACGAGACGAGAGGAAAAGGGAGGAGAGGGGAGACGAGACGAGAGGAAAAGGGAGGAGAGGGGAGACGAGAAAGAAGGGAGACGAGAAAGAAGGGAGACGAGAAAGAAGGGAGACGAGAAAGAAGGGAGACGAGAAAGAAGGGAGACGAGAAAGAAGGGAGACGAGAAAGAAGGGAGACGAGAAAGAAGGGAGACGAGAAAGAAGGGAGACGAGAAAAGAAGAGAAGAAGAAAGAAGTACAAGCTTCAAGTTGAAATAAAAGCTCAAAAGCTTGTAAGAGCAGCATTTTTTGCAGTGTAGATAGATAGACCCTGAGGGCTCCTCCACACTGCAGCTCAAAGAAGCGGCTCCTATAGGCTTTTGAGCTTTTTGGAGCTTTTTTTTTTCTGCCTGGAAACTTCTCCATGTTAGCCGATGTGACCGTACACACCATGGTTTTCTCAGATATATGCTCCTACAGGCAGAAATGTATCCCCCACCCCCACAAGCTGACGTTTTTTAGAAGAGCTTTGGAGCAGAAGAGACACCCAAGTGCCTGAAAATGCGTGAAAAAGCTCAAAGAAGCTCAAAAACACAGAAGGGAAAAATAAAAAAGTGTGTAAGGTTTGAATTGCCCATCAGGTGCCGTGTCCCTCACTTTCTGCCAAGGTAAGGGGAGTCAGAAAGAAAATATCTGCAACTGGAACACTGACAGCTTTTAAAAAAAACTCGACTTTAGTTCTGACACTAACACTTTAAATTTTTTTTTTTTTAAATTAATTTGGGTAAAGCATACCTTCACGTGAAAGTGAAAGTGACGCTCATTCTCCTTTCCTACACATGCTTTTTTTTTTTAAACTATTTAAACTGGGACTAGGTACCTTTGACAAGTACCGGCTCCCACTTCCTCAGTACTCAAATAGGCAAGAGTAATGTTTCTCATTCCATGCCCCTCACCTACAGCTTCCTGGGAGAGTTTCCAGGACCGGTACCCCTGACCTGTGATCTGCTGGGATTCCTCAATAAGTCAAAGCCACCTCCCAAATCCAGGATGGTGACCCATAATGGTAGGAAACAGTGGCGGGGGCATCTATAAGGGCGCATGGGCACTGCCCTCTCTCTGCCACCCCCCTATCACCAACAGATTAGTGCATAGCATGAATATATCCATAGCCGCTGCCACCCCCTATTCAGTCACCTGGCCTCTTTTTTGGCGTCTGAATTAAAGCGTCAGGTTTTTTTTTTAAGCACCTGATTGGAGCCATAGGCTCTAATAGGTGTCAAAAAAAGTTGACATGCTGGGCGCTCGCAAGTCACTCTGTGTTAGAAAAGCAAATGAATATTCGCTTTCCTAACACTAAACCGCCTCTCTGCCAATTAGGTGCTCAGATCTGATACCCGTCACCTGATTGGATGAAATGACAGGCGCTGTGATTGGACACCTATCAGGCATCCAATCATAGCAGAGGACAGGAGAAGACATCGAGGAGCTGTCCAACCACCGAGTCAGGGCAAGTTCAAAGCGCAGGCGGGGGGCACACTGGCAGCATTTGATATGGCACAGAGGCTGTGTTTGATGGGGCACAGTGTGGCTGCAATTTATTTATTTATTTTTTTTACAGAATTTGTTTGCGCCCCCCAAAATTTTGGAGCACCAGCCGCCACTGGAAAGAAGAAGAAAGGCTGCATCAAGACAGTGCTATATTTATTTATTTTTTTTCTTGCATTATTTGTAGCTGCGGAGTTTTACATTTTTAAATAAAATGGATGAAGTTCCTCTTTAAGCTGAAGCTGAGCTTTAATTTCTAAGATGAGAAGAGAGGGAATTTATACATTAGGGGGGCTCGTCCACTCTTACCTCTTGATTTGCCTGCCTACCACCCCCCCCTTATGATCAGGCCATTTTTTGCTTTTTGGCACTTGCCATACTTAACCCGATACACAAATGCAACGCTGTACCCAAATAAAAATTTGTCCTCTCCCCACAAATAGAGCTCTTTTGGTGTTATTTGAGCGACATACATACAAACAGTATCTCACAAAAGTCAGTACACCCCTCACATTTTTGTAAATATTTTATTCCAGGGCTCAAAATTTCAAATCCTGAGCTAAGGCCTCGAGGGTTACTCGCCACCAGTTGCCCCACCCACCCCACCCCCCCCCCCCCTAAACATGCCCAGCCCCTAAACACGCCCTCATAAATTAAATGACACTTAAATGTTTTATGCAGAATTAAAAATTAACAACAAATGTATCCATGCCCACCAATGCAGCCTGCCTGTGCCCGCCACTTACCATGCAGCCTGTGCCCACCATCCGCCATGCAGCCTGTGCCCACCATCCGTCATGCAGCCTGTGCCCACCATCCGTCATGCAGCCTGTGCCCACCATCCGCCATGCAGCCTGTGCCCACCATCCGCCATGCAGCCTGTGCCCGCCATACACCAAGCAGCCTGTGTCCACCATGCAGCCTGTGCCCACCATCCATCATGCAGCCTGTGCCCACCATCCGTCATGCAGCCTGTGCCCACCATACACCAAGCAGCCTGTGTGGGGGAGGAGAGGAACAGGAGAGCCATCCCGGATGTTCGCAGCATGGGTAACACAGCAATAACAGCTTTCTTTTAAATTTCCTGCCCCCTGGCCGGAGATCACCCATGTGATCTGTCTATCAAAGTCCCGGGACCAGGAGGAGGGGCTGTATATGACAGCGAGCGCCGGGGAACACGGCAATGTGAAGTGAAAGCCGTTATCGCTGTTTTCCCCGCGCTGCACTGTGAACCTCCAGGCGGCTCTCTCTTCCCCTCCGTGATCGCTGGAAGAAGGACTCCCTTTCTACCCAGGCTACTGGTGGTGCCTCCCCCCCCCCCAGCTCCAGGCAGCCCTTCCTCGCCAGCCCTCAAAATGCACTCGCAAAATGCGAGTAGGCGAGTGCAATTTTTGAGGGCTGTTTTATTCTATCTTTTCATGTGACAACACTGAAGAAATGACACTTTTCTACAATGTAAAGTAGTGAGTGTACAGCTTGTATAACAGTGTAAATTTGCTGTCCTCTCAAAATAACTCAACACACAGCCATTAATGTCTAAACCGCTGGCAACAAAAGTTAGTACACCCCTAAGTGAAAATGTCCAAATTGGGCCCAAAGTGTCAATATTTTGTGTGGCCACCATTATTTCCCAGCACTGCCTTAACCCTCTTGGGCATGGAGTTCACCAGAGCTTCACAGGTTGTCACTGGAGTCCTCTTTCCCTCCTCCATGACGACATCACGGAGCTGGTGGATGTTAGAGACCTTGTGCTCCTCCACCTTCTGTTTGAGGATGTCCCACAGATGTTCAATAGGATTTAGGTCTGGAGACATGCTTGGCCAGTCCATCACCTTTACCCTCAGCTTCTTTAGCAAGGCAGTGGTCATCTTGGAGGTGTGTTTGAGGTCGTCAGGTTGGAATACTGCCCTGTGGCTCAGTCCCAGAGCATGATCCCCAGGGAGGGGAAGGGGGGGTGGGGGGGGGGGAGATCATGCTCTGCTTCAGTATATCACAGTACATGTTGGCATTCATGGTTCCCTCAATGATCTGTATCTCCCCAGTGCCGGCAGCACTCATGCAGCCCCAGACCATGACACTCCCACCACCATGCTTGACTGTAGGCAAGACACACTTGTCTTTGTCCTCCTCACCTGGTTGCCCCCACACACCCTTGTCACCATCTGAACCAAATAAGTTTATCTTGGTCTCAGACCACAGGACATGGTTCCAGTAATTCATGTCCTTAGAATGCTTATCTTCAGCAAACTGTTTGTAGGCTTTCATGTGCATCATCAGTAGCATCGCTAGGAGGTGGCTATTGAGGCTAGAGCCCCGAGTCCAGGGCCTGCCCTACCATGAGAGTTTTGCAGGCTGGCTGACACAGCGCTGTTCCACTGACAGCCAGAGCCCAGAGATCAGTGAGAGCGAATGACTCTGTACACGTGTGTGTGTGTGTGTGTGTGTGTGTGTGTGTGTGTGTGTGTGTGTGTGTGTGTGTGTGTGTGTGTGTGTGTGTGTGTGTGTGTGTGTGTAACAATCCGCATCTAGTGGCAGGTAAACATACAACTTTTACTTCACCCCCAGATCTTTTATAAAACATAGCAACATCCCTGTGCATCATCTTTAGAAGAGGTTTCCTTCTGGGATGACAGCTATGCAGACCAATTTGATGCAGTGTGTGGCGTATGGTCTGAGCACTGACAGGCTGACCCCCCCCACCCCTACAACCTCTGCAGCAATGCTGGCAGCACTCATACGTCTATTTCCCAAAGACAACCTCTGGATATGATGCTGAGCACGTGACCTCAACTTCTTTGATGGACCTGGCAAGGCCTGTTCTGAGTGGAACCTGTCCTGTTATACCGCTGTATGGTCTTGGCCACCGTGCTGCAGCTCAGTTTCAGGGTCTTAGCAATCTTATAGCCTAGGCCAACTCAACTCGACCTCAAGGCGCCCCAACAGGTCACGTTTTCAATATTTCCCTCCGATGAAACAGCTGTGATAATTACTACGGTAGTGAAACGGATCAAATCACCTGTGCAAAATAATGGAAATCCTGAAAACATGACCTGTTGGGGTGCCTTGAGGACTGGAGTTGAGAAACACTGGCCTAGGCCATCTTTATGTAGAGCAACAATTATTTTTTTCAGATCCTCAGAGAGT
This sequence comes from Lithobates clamitans, assembly GCA_037952925.1. Classification (NCBI taxonomy): domain Eukaryota; kingdom Metazoa; phylum Chordata; class Amphibia; order Anura; family Ranidae; genus Lithobates; species Lithobates clamitans. Next base: position 103,523 of record JBBGZY010003564.1, read on the forward strand.
TCTTTGCCATGAGGTGCCATGTTGAACTTCCAGTGACCAGTATGAGAGAGTGAGAGTGATAACACCAAATTTAACACACCTGCTCCCCATTCACACCTGAGACCTTGTAACACTAATGAGTCACATGACACCGGGGAGTGAAAATGTCCAAGTTGGGCCATTTTCACTTAGGGGTATACTCACTTTTGTTGCCAGAGGTTTAGACATTAATGGCTGTGTTGAGATATATTGAAATTTACACTGTTATACAAGCTGTACACTCACTACTTTACATTGTAGCAAAGTGTCATTTCTTCAGTGTTGTCACATGAAAAGATAAAATATTTACAAAAATGTGAGGGATATATACACACACACACACACACACACACACACACACCTTTCTGCTATAAAACATATCCAAAAAAACTAACAAAAAAATTGTCATAAATTTAGGCCAATATGTATTCTGCTACATATTTTTGGTAAAATTATAATAGAGATCGAGATCCACACACACTGGACTTATTTATGTAATTCTTGTACTAGTAATGGCGGCAATCAATGACTTATGGCCGGACCTCGATATTGCAGAGGACAAAACACGGACACTTTTCAGGAACCGGTGACACCAATACAGTAATCAGTGCTAACAATATGCACCATCACCAACAAGGACACTGGCTGGGAAGGGGTTAAACATCTAGGGTGATCAAAGGGTTAAATGTGTGACTAGAATGTATTTGTGTACTGTGGGAGGTTCTTTGCAGGGACACAAACTCCATCCCTTCCCCCATCAGAGCAGAACTGTCTTGTTTACATAGGCAGAGCTCCGTTCTGTCTCTGCCCAATGATCGGCAGGTGCTGGCGGACATCCAATACCCGGCACCCTGCAGATCGGCTTCTGCTGTAAGTAATCACAGCAGAGGCGGCCCCTGTAGGCAGAAGTGCCTAATCACATGTGTATGTACACACACACACACACAATCCTGCACAGGAGGGCCACCCTGTTGCAGTATATCTGCTATAGGGCAGTCTGGAAGTGGATAACGGTACAAAAAAAAAAAAAAAAGACCCCACACACACAAAACACACACACACAAAACACACACACATTATGACCAACAGCTCAGCCTCTCTATGTACTACAGGACCCAAAACCATCAGTGACCCCCTTCAAAGGCTGTAACCTATACTTGTAGTTCTGTGGTCATCCTCTTGCACTGGGCAGCTCACACCATACTGCACATGTAATGGTTCTCCAGGGAGATGGTTTCTTCACAGCACAAGTAGCAGAGTGACCCCCCGTGCCACTGTAAAATCGTGGTTTATACAAGGATTTCTGGGTAGCAAGCACACTAATGGCTCCGGTGTGTGCTGTATTCATACATGAGAGCCAGAGATAGAGATCAGAGCCCCATCCTCTCCAGGGGGTCAGTCTGAAGGGAGCTGAGAGGTGCTGCTATGCCCCATAGTGTCCAGGTCAGGACAGAGCAAGGTCCGAGCCTCAGAGAGTCCATGAGGGACAGAAGCTGTAAGGAAGGTGCAGAGTCTGTGCATAAACCAGGGATCTGCAAATTGTGTTTTGACACCTGGGCTTTTGTCAGCCAATTAAAAAGAGAAAAAACAGCGAGTAAATGAAGAAGCTGGCCGGTACCTCTACCGCTCCAAAGGCGTTCAGTGGAATGCAACAATGGACCACAGCAAGGTCCCGCCTCTCAAGCCTGCTACCACAGCAAGGTCCCGCCTCTCAAGTGTATAGGTGCAAACCGGGCAGGAGAGGAAGTACAAACACAGGGTGGAGGGTGGGCACCAGTTAGGCATAAACTGGGCATGTGGTTGAAGACAAATAGGTGCAAGGTGAGTGGTAAAGGTGTGAGATCGGTGACAAATAGACGTAAACGGGTCATCAGATAGCGACTGGGATGTTCCGCACCGGTGAGTCTATAGGAGAAAACTCCACATATCACCCCTAGCAGAGTGGATCTAGGATGACGGGCAGTCCCAGCCATCTTATTGGCTCGGATATCTGCCTAGTGTTAAACAAAAAAAAAAAACAAAAAAAAAAAAAAAAAACCACACCTGCAAGACAAAAAGGCATAAGGAGCATACTAGCTCATTATGAAATACTTACCTCAGATTGAAGCTGTTGCAGCGGTAACCACACACTGATGTGACCGGCGACATGTCTCCAGGAGCTTCTTCCAGGTTCACGGGCTCCGGCGCAGTGATTGACCGGAGCCGTTATGATGTCATCCCCGCGCCGGAGCCGCCGGTCACAGCACGGGCCCTGAAGAAAAACGGCACGAGCGGGCCATTTCTTCAGTGCGCACAATGACGTCAGCACATGCGGATACAGTGAATATCTCCTAGACGATGCAAGTTTAGGAGATATTCATGGTACCTACAAGTAAGCCTTATTATAAGCTTACCTGTAGGTAAAAGTGTAGTAGCAGGGTTTACAACCACTTTAATAGGCCTAGTGGCCCGTCACCAAATATGTGATTAAAAAAAAATATAATTTTTTTTTTTTTTTTTTTTTTAAACTGAAAAAAATAAAGAGAGATACAAAGTAACATTACTACATTTATATCTCCTGGGTTACTATTATTACTATTAATAAAATCAAGGCAACTTCCTCCAGTGCCCTCGGTAAGGCGCTGGAGGATTTATCCTCTGCTGAAAAAGACTTTGCTACCACTCCAACCCCTGTAAATGCGGGTCTGCTAAAATTACAAACCAGAGTAGTTACCCAGTTACAATATCAGAAAGCCAGACAAAAACTCTTTTTCTCCAGACAAAAAATGTTTGAGCACCGGGAAAAGGCGGGCAAGTTGTTGGTTTACTTAGTGCACAGTGAAGATAGGCCCCCTGTGGTGATCACGCTGCATGGCAATGGAGGGGGACAAATAACAGACCCACCTAGTGTTACATCTATCTTCAGGGATTTCTTTACCGACTTGTATAAAATGACAGCTCCTACTGAAACACAATCAATGTCCACCTTTCTTGAGAAGGTGGTTTTCCCACAGCTAACAGAGGAACAGATAGACCTGTTAGAGGCACCCCTCACTACAGACGAAATTACAATTGCCATTGCCAGTTTTGCCAGGTCTAAATCCCCAGGATCAGACGGACTCCCAATTGAGTTTTATTCGCAATACAGCAAAATCTTAACCCCTAAATTGTTAACCTTATACAATCACCTTTTCGAGACTGGGACTTTACCCCCATCTATGACGGAGGCAATAATAGTCCTCATCCCCAAACCAGGAAAAGATCCAGGATACCCGGAGTCCTATCGCCCAATATCCCTTTTACAGGTTAATATTAAAATACTCGCCAAAGTGCTATCTATTAGGCTTAATCAGGTTATTTTATCACTAATACATACAGACCAGGCAGGTTTTATGCCTGGTCGCAACACCTCGTTTAATCTCAGAAAACTTTATATGAACTTACAGGCTACACACGAGGAGGTTGGCACACGAGTTGTGGTAACTTTAGACACAGCAAAAGCCTTCGACTCGGTGGAGTGGAAGTATCTTTGGAGATGTCTGGAGGGCTATGGTTTCGGTCCGAAATTTATCAAATGGGTTCAATTGCTATACCAGGCACCTAGGGCCAGGGTAGTGGCTAATGGATGGTCATCTCAGATGTTTGACCTCAGCAGGGGTACGAGACAGGGTTGCCCCTTGTCCCCATTATTGTATGCCCTTGCGGCAGAACCCCTGGCGATATCCATTCAAATGAACCCGGAGATTACAGGCCTAAAACTGGGCTCTCTAATCGAAAAAAATCAGCATGTATGCCGACGACATGCTATTGTATTTGGCGGACCCGGGCCCATCTCTATGTACCGCACTCCATACGATCGAACAATTTGGAACATTTTTGGGATAAGTCGCAAATTCTCCCAATTGATAGCTTCCCACCCCCAGAATCCCAGGCTAGACTACCACTTCAGAGGGTCGATGTCATCAAATATTTAGGGATCCGTATATCCAGATCCCCTGCAGATTACGAATCCCTAAACATAGACCCTCTAATCTCCATGGTTAAAAACAAAATCCGGGTTTGGTCCAAACTCCCACTTGGGACCGCATAAATTTAATAAAAATGATCTTACTCCCTAAAATTCTATATGTTCTATGGCACTCTCCGATTTAACCTACCCTTGAAGCACTTTAAATCTTTAGAGTCCCTCCTTAAGCCATTCGTGTGGGGCGTTGGCAGACATAAACTGGCATGGCAAACTCTCAAAAATCAGACTGACCTCGGTGGCACAGCTCTCACTGCATCACAGTTGTCACAACTTTTTCATTTGGATAAAACGGATAGTGAGAGGTTTCTCACGCTCCTATGTCCAAGGTGGGCACAACAAACCAAGGACTCGATATATGCAATAGCATCAGGCTCGGGAGGGTCGGAATTAGGAGACAATAGATTCTCTATGTTAAATCACTACAGGAAAATTTGGGACTTGGCTACCTCTAAACTTGAAATCCCACAGTTCAATGATTACACGCCAGTATGGCACAACAAGAATCTTCCTGAATTCAACAAAATACAAGACACATTCATATGGTCTATACAGGGAATATTTTATCTGCACCACTTATTAAAAGATGGACATCTAAAAACTTTTTTATTCACTTAAAGCAGAATTCACAATTCCGAATCAGATGTTCTTTAGATTCCTACAAGTCCGCCATGCAGCAAAATCACAGTTTCCCGATTCCCTCCCAAGCCCTACACCTAATATTCTAATGGCAGTAATCAAGAACACAGACCCACATAAATTGATTTCAGCTTTTTATAACATGCTCTTAGGCTGGATTCACACCTATGGCATTTTTAGTGCTTTTTGCATTTTGCATTTTGCACCACACAATGTTTTCCATAGGAAACCATGGTATATGGACTGCAGTGCAAATCTGCAAAATGCAAAAAGCACTAAAACTGCATAGGTGTGAATCCAGCCTTAACCCCTGCGTCTACTAGAATAGCATATGCTCTTAAACCAAGATGGGAAAGAGATGTGGGACCAATAGAGGATGAGGAGTGGGGCAAGGCACTGGAGTCTTGTAGGGAGGTGTCCCCCAAATTATCAGATCGCCTTTCGCAGCTTTATATTATTCATAGGGCATATCTTACACCCCTCAGAGTGGCAAGATATAAAACGCACACAATCCACCACATGCCTGATGTGTGGGAAGGAGACTGGCACCTTTTTCCACCTGATATGGACATGTCCTAAAATTCAAGGTCTGTGGGAACAAATTGTGACATTCCTTCATGATACAATGGGCTCACCCCTAGCACTAGATCCAAAACAGTGTCTTTTAGGTATAATTTCAGATACAACTGACAAATACACAAAAACATTTCTCCATGAAAAACTCTTTGCAGCAAGAAAGATTATAGCCAAAAAATGGATGAGACAAACGTCTCCTAAACTAGTGGAATGGAAGGTCGAAGTGAATAACACCCTGCCGTATAAGAAATGTATATATATTAATAGAGGCTGTCCTGCTAAGTACAATAAGATATGGGATCGCTGGCTCCAAGAATCTGATACCTGTGTATAATGTAACCAATTTTAGTTTGGAATGTTTCCTCGAAAATACATCTTATTGCATAGTCACTAAAATTCTATGTATGAACACTGAATATTTTCGCAGAATGAGCACAATGTACTATTCACCATATGCATAGACTGTGGAATAATACATGTACGTGTTGTCAAGTTTGTATGTTACAGCAAGTATTGCATGTATGCACCAGTTAATCAATAAAAACATTGTTAAAAAAAAAAAAAAAAAGTTACAAGCCGCAATGAAACCGGGAGTTTCAAATCGCACCGATCTGCAGCTTTGGAAATTGTGCTGAAGTAATGTGATGATTTTTACATGTAGGAGAGGAGTGCCAGAAAAGGCCCGGTATTGAAGTGGTTAACTTTTTTGTTAGTTTTATACAAAAAGTGAAGCGCTCCACACTAAAAAAAAAAAAGTGAATATGAAAACCGCAAAATACTACAATAATACAAATAAAAATAAGTCCTAAATAAAGTCCCAAATGCCACACTCACAATTAAAAAAAAAAAAGAAAAAATAAACCACACAGGTGTCCTTTTATGAAAGTGAGGTAAAATACCGTGATTCAGTTCTCAGGCATTCTCAGAGGAGATCGCTCTCCTCTGAGCGCCTGTTTATGAAAGTGTGTAGATCGCTTCTCATGTTGAGTTGAGAAGCGATCTACAAATGCCAGGAACTCCTGAGAAACGGCTCCTCTCACTATAATCTCGCGTGATATAGCGGGATTACAGTATGAGGAACCATAAAATACAAAAGTTTAACACAATTCAGCACACATTATTCCCCAACATATTAATAAAATAATAAAGTTAAATTCCCCCTACACAATATACATTAACCTAATTATAAAAAAACACATTGTTTTTATCAATATTTAAAGATCATACATGTCCCTATTTAAATGTGAATGGTGTATAGTAAATGAATGTAATGCAGCTATACACCATTCAAATAAATGCAAAATACATTTATAATCATTAAAAAAATAATTTTAATAAAGTATACAAGTATAAATATTTATTAATAAATTAAAATAAAATATATTTCATAATTGATAAACATAAAAATTGATAAACTGGTGCAATGCGAGAACACTGCGAATCCACTGCGGGTTCCCGCATCGCACCGACTCGCATGTCAGTTCACACTGCCATATGCGAATCGCTGGGAAGTGTCAATACATTGTTAACAACACCCCCAGTTCAGCTTGCATATCGCACTGCGAACTGACAGTCCGGACATGAATCGGATCGCATATGTGTGAACACACATGCGATCCGATTCTGGTCCGAACAGAAAAAAGGGTCCTGTGCGTGTTTGCACCGAATGCGGTGCGATATCAGCCATACTATCTGTACAGCTGATATCGCACCGCACAGACATCACATGTAATGTGAATGGCAGTGTGCTGCGAATAACATGCGAATAACATGTGATGCCTGTGATGCGAATAACATGCGATGCCTGTGATGCAAGTGTGAACTGGGCCTAAAAGTTAACAACCCCCCCAAATCAGTTCGCATATCGCAGTGCGATCTGCAAACTCGGACAGTAATTGAATCGCATGGGTGTGAACACCCATGCGATCCGATTCTGCTGTGGACCAAAAAAAGGGTCCTGTAAGAGTTTGGTCCAAGGGCAATGCAAATTTAGCAATACTATCTGTATGGCTGAAATCGCATCGCACAGAGATCGGATGTGATTTTGCACTGCAGTGCGGTGCGAATCACATCCAATCTTGGACACCGCAGCAGTGGGAACCGGCCCTAAACCATATTGCATTTGCACCAAAATGGTACAGGACCCTTTATTTGGTCCGCACTGGAATCCCATGCGATCCGATTCCTGCACCATTACATAGTTCGCACTGCGATCTGTGAAATGATCTGGGGGTGTCATTAACTTTACATTGACACCCGCAGTGGTGCGCAGATGTCAATGTAGGTGCGATGTGAAAACCCGCACAGGAATCACGCTGGTTCATGCATCGCACAAGTGTGAACCCAGCCAGAGACGTGAACATCTAAAAAAAAATCTATCTATCTATCTATCTATCTATCTATCTATCTATCTATCTATCTATCTATCTATCTATCTATCTATCTATCTATCTATCTATCTATCTATCTATCTATCTATCTATCTATCTATCTATCTATCTATCTATCTATCTATCTATCTATCTATCTATCTATCTATCTATCTATCTATCTATCTATCTATCTATCTATCTATCTATCTATCTATCTACACATACATATATATACATACATACACACACTATAAATTCCTATCCTGCTGGTTTTGGTGTGTAATGGTGGGGAAGATGTGCTCTGACTGTTTGGTGAAAGAAAGAAGTCAAAAGACTTCTTGCTTTCTCCAGAATATCAGCCAGTTTCAGGCTTCTCACTCTGATTCTCCACTTCTGAAATGGTGAATCAGAAAGTGAGAATTCTGTCACAGATCGCCAGTGAGGTGCCGAGATCGCACCTTCATAAACTGGCCGTTTCTGTGAATTCTCACTGTGCTGAGATAATCAGCGGAGAACATGTTCTCCACTGATTATCTCAGTTTCATAAACTGGTAATGAGCTGAGATCAGCGGTGAGACTCGGGATCGCCGCTGATCTCAGTTTCATAAAAGGACACCATACACTACTAACCACACCTTGCTTGCAACTAACCTCAGTTCCTTACTTTGCTTATGACTAATCACGGAACTCTGTGATAAAATGTTATATATATCTAATCTGTCATTCTAAGTATACTGTGGTTAGTAATACATGTGATTTGGGTTTCTTATCCTGAGTGTTATTTTAGCTTTGAATGTTAAATAAACCCAACAATTTACATTATGAAGCCCCTTTTTTGGGGATTTACACATTCTGTACATTGCTGAGGACCAAAAATCTGGAAATGATCTCTGGATGCTGTCCACAGGCTGTATGAAGAAGTCCTCATTGACCTCCTTTTCATGAATGAGGTCGTGTTACAAGGTGAGGAGACATCTTCATCGATCGGTGGTACAAGGTGAGGAGACATCGATCGGTGGTACAAGGTGAGGAGACATCGATCGGGGGTACAAGGTGAGGAGACATCGATCGGTGGTACAAGGTGAGGAGACATCGATCGGGGGTACAAGGTGAGGAGACACCGATCGGTGGTACAAGGTGAGGAGACATCGATCGGTGAGGGTCACGGTTGGTTCTCCAGGGTGTTTTACACACATTTGTATTCCCTGAATTGCTGAAGATCACTGACTGTCTTGTATAAAGATATAAAATTGGACTGTATATGACTCTCACTTCACATTTGTGGCATTTGGAACTTTATCTAGGACTTTTCTTTTCACATTGTTGTATTTTACACTTTCATGTTTGGAGCTTTTCTCCAGATTACGATTCCTTAGAGCAAAAACTACACTGTATATGAGCACCGCAAACCAAAAGTGTCATTTAATTCTTTAATATTCAAAGCAATCCCCCCCATCCATTGATGTCTCCAGGATTTACTTTACTGAGAAATCTTCTAAAAAACCCCTCCTGGCATTTCTGAGTGTGACTGGCATAGCGGGTGCCATGGAGGATGGGGGATGGGGGAGGGAGCCGACACATCCGCTCTCCTCTCCTTGTTGCCGACCCGGAAACTGATGTCACTTCCGGGTCCCCATGTTAGTATGTGCGGGAAAGAATGGAATGCTGTGTTTAATACACGGGAGACATTGGGGGTCTTTTAGATCCCAGATGTCTCATTAAAGAGAGCCTTTAAAAAATTATATACACACACACACTGAAGGGGGCAGTGCTGTGTGCACGAGGGGGTGGATGATTTGTGCTGTGATTGGAGAGAGGGGGGATATGTGATGTGATGGGGGGTATAATAGAATGATGTGATGTGAAGGGGGGGGAGGATTTGTGATGTGAAAGGGGGGGGGGGGGAGGAGGATTTGTGATGTGAAGGGGGGGGGGGGGAGGAGGATTTGTTATGTGAAGGGGGGGGGGGGGAGGAGGATTTGTGATGTGAAGGGGGGGGGGGAGGAGGATTTGTGATGTGAAGGGGGGGGGGGAGGAGGATTTGTTATGTGAAGGGGGGGGAGGAGGATTTGTTATGTGAAGGGGGGGGGGGAGGAGGATTTGTTATGTGAAGGGGGGGGGGGAGGAGGATTTGTTATGTGAAGGGGGGGGGGGGGAGGAGGATTTGTTATGTGAAGGGGGGGGAGGAGGATTTGTTATGTGAAGGGGGGGGAGGATTTGTTATGTGAAGAGGGGGATTGTGATGTGAAGAAGGGAGGGGGAATTGTGATGTGATATGATGTGGGGGGGTGATGCGATGAGGGGGGGGGGATAGAATGATATGATGGGGGTGTGATGTGATGTGGGGGGGGGGGGGGAATGATATAAAGGGATCTTCCCAGAAATGTGTGATTCGGAGCTCTGCTGGAAGAAGATTTGACCTCCTTATAATATAATTCATTACTCCTCTAATCTCGGGGGGTTTATTTTTATAAAAACCCTCAAAACATTTTCTGAAATCTTCAGGTCCAATTTTATTTTTTTTAAATATGTGCGAGAAAAAAAAAAAAGCTGCTCTGGCAGTGGAAGGGTTAATGGCTTCAAATGTCACGTCTGCTCGCACCTGGTAAGTCTCTCCCCCTCCCCACCCCGGAATTCCTAAGTCTCTGCAGGACAGGACGACACCTGAGAAGGGGGAGGGGAGTACAGAATCCTGATGATGTCAGACTTCTGTACAAACAATGGCTGCTTCCCCACAACTTCCACCTGCAACATGCCAAACATCGCGTCACTGCGGCCCCGCCCCTCGAGATCAAAATTCCCGCTAAATTCAGCGCGGGAAACCGGTGTTGTGAAGTTTGAGACGTCTACCTGACAACACCACATGATGTCTCCACCCTCGCCGCCTTCGATTGGTTAATATAGCGAGCCCCGGCCAAACAGCCAATAAGATTACAGTTTTTCCCTTCATCTACCACCTGAGTCCAGCAAGTGACAGCAACATGAGCGCCCCGTCCACCGTCCGAGGAGGTGAGTGTGATATATGGGGGGCGGGTGGATGGAATGCGGGACTAATGACATCCGACCTACCAGAGAGATCAGAGGAAGGTTCTACCTGGATGTCATCTAGTGATACAGAATATCAGATCCATCCAGGAATAGAGATTAGAGAGGATCCTTCTACCGGGATGTGATACATAATATCAGATCATAAGAGTTACACAGGGGGGTCCTTTTATACAAAGCCCCCCATAGAGAATGATACCCGGATGTCCCCCCCCCCCCCCAGTGGATTCTTCTACTTGGAGATGATTCACGAGATCTGGTGATAAACATCAGATCCATCCAGGAATAGTTGGGGGGGGGGGGGGTATTTTGTGCTCCAAATTTTGTTAGTTGAACTTTGTAAATAAGTTCTCCTGTACTGATTGGCACTGATGCCATCCCTATTGGGCACCAATTGGCATCCTCAATGGGTCTGCACTGATAAGGAGAGCAGCCAATTGGCTCTACTCTCACCAGTCAATGTGAGTGGAGGAAAACGCACCAATGATCGACGTGTGCGGCTTATCCTGCTGGACGTCATGACAGCCAATCAGAATAATGAAACCACTTTACACATCATTTCTATATGGCGGCAGGAATAGTTATGGAGGATCCTTCTACCTGTATGGGGTCTAGTGATACATAATGGATACCAGTGGAAGGAGGTTACGGCGCCAACTCACACAAGTATTAGTGCCGGTGTTCTGATGAGAAGTGTTCTCCTATTGGATAGTGTCCGCCCCGTACTGCGCAGGCGCAGCGCTTGTGCAGTACGGAGGACAAGGAGATGCCAAAAGTCTCTGAAGTTGACCAGGTGACTATCAGCTGTACACGGCGCTTGGGCCCTTAATAGTGTTCGTTTTGTAAGAGGGCCCCTCGCTTCGCTCGCCATGCTTCGGGCACGTCCTCGCTGCGCTCGGCATCTCCACTCCACTTGTATAGCGGGGCATGAACCTGGACTCGGGGCGCCGCGTACAGATGATGATCAGCTGTTGAACTTCGGAGACTTTCGGCATCTCGTTTGTCCTCCGTACTGCGCACTACAGGGCGGACACTATCCGATGGGGGACAGTATACGACAAGACACCAGTTCACATTGGTGCGAATCCACTGCGGGTTCCCGCATCGCACCCGACTCGCATGACAACTCACACTGCCATATGCAAACTGCTGGGAGTGTCAATACAATGTTAATGACACAACCACCCCACCCCCCCTCCCCAATTTCAGCTCACATATCGCACTGAGAACTGACAGTTTGGACACGAATCGGAGCACATTGGTGTGACACCCATAAAATCCGATTCTGGTGCGGACCAAAAGGGGAAAAAAAAAAAAAAAAAAGTCCTTTGCGAGTTTGGTCTGAAGGCGCTGCAAATTCAGCCACACTATCTGTACAGCTAAAATCACATCACAGACAACACATGTGACTTGCAGTGTGAATCGCATGCAATCTTGCAGAGCGCACCTATGTGAACCGGCACTAAGTGATCGCAATATGTCAAACCATCAATATGTATTTAAACTAGGGTTGTCCCAATACCGATACTGAGCATTTGCCCGAGTATTTGTACTCCGATGCTTCACCCGATACCGGGACAGTCAGGGTGATCGGTGCGGAGGGGGGAGTTACAAGCACCAAATTCAATAAAGCCTGACAGCTGTTTCTCCTCCTCTTCTCCCCTCCCCTAATGTGAAGGGGGAGGGAGGGGGATTTTGTGATGTAAAGGGGGGGGGGAGATTTGTGACGTGAAGGGGGGGGGGGGGGGGGGAGGAGATTTGTGACGTGAAGGGGGGGGGGAGGAGATTTGTGACGTGAAGGGGGGGGGGGGGAGATTTGTGACGTGAAGGGGGGGGGGGAGATTTGTGACGTGAAGGGGGGGGGGGAGATTTGTGACGTGAAGGGGGGGGGGGGAGATTTGTGACGTGAAGGGGGGGGGGGGGAGATTTGTGACGTGAAGGGGGGGAGATTTGTGACGTGAAGGGGGGGGAGATTTGTGACGTGAAGGGGGGGGGGGGGAGATTTGTGACGTGAAGGGGGGGGGGGGGAGATTTGTGACGTGAAGGGGGGGGGGGGAGATTTGTGACGTGAAGGGGGGGGGGGGAGATTTGTGACGTGAAGGGGGGGGGGGGAGATTTGTGACGTGAAGGGGGGGGAGATTTGTGACGTGAAGGGGGGGGGGGGGATTTGTGACGTGAAGGGGGGGGGGGATTTGTGACGTGAAGGGGGGGGGGGGGATTTGTGACGTGAAGGGGGGGGGGGATTTGTGACGTGAAGGGGGGGGGGGATTTGTGACGTGAAGGGGGGGGGGGGATTTGTGACGTGAAGGGGGGGGGAGATTTGTGAAGGGGGGGAGATTTGTGACGTGAAGGGGGGGGAGAGATTTGTGACGTGAAGGGGGGGGAGAGATTTGTGACGTGAAGGGGGGGGAGAGATTTGTGACGTGAAGGGGGGGGAGAGATTTGTGACGTGAAGGGGGGGGAGAGATTTGTGACGTGAAGGGGGGGGAGAGATTTGTGACGTGAAGGGGGGGGGAGAGATTTGTGACGTGAAGGGGGGGGAGAGATTTGTGACGTGAAGGGGGGGGGGGGAGGATTTGTGACGTGAAGGGGGGGGAGGATTTGTGACGTGAAGGGGGGGGAGGAATTTGTGACGTGAAGGGGGGGGGGGGGATTTGTGACGTGAAGGGGGGGGAGATTTGTGAAGGGGGGGAGATTTGTGAAGGGGGGGAGATTTGTGACGTGAAGGGGGGGGAGAGATTTGTGACGTGAAGGGGGGGGGAGAGATTTGTGACGTGAAGGGGGGGGAGAGATTTGTGACGTGAAGGGGGGGGAGAGATTTGTGACGTGAAGGGGGGGGAGAGAATTGTGACGTGAAGGGGGGGGGGGGAGGATTTGTGACGTGAAGGGGGGGGGGAGGATTTGTGACGTGAAGGGGGGGGAGGAATTTGTGACGTGAAGGGGGGGGGGAGGGATTTGTGCCGTGAAGGGGGGGGAGGGATTTGTGCCGTGAAGGGGGGGGGGGGAGGGATTTGTGACGTGAAGGGGGGGGGGGAGGGATTTGTGACGTGAAGGGGGGGGGGAGGGATTTGTGACGTGAAGGGGGGGGGGGAGGGATTTGTGACGTGAAGGGGGGGAGGGATTTGTGACGTGAAGGGGGGGGGAGGGATTTGTGACGTGAAGGGGGGGGGAGGGATTTGTGACGTGAGGGGGGGGGAGGGATTTGTGACGTGAAGGGGGGGGGAGGGATTTGTGACGTGAAGGGGGGGGAGGGATTTGTGACGTGAAGGGGGGGGAGGGATTTGTGACGTGAAGGGGGGGGAGGGATTTGTGACGTGAAGGGGGGGGAGGGATTTGTGACGTGAAGGGGGGGGAGGGATTTGTGACGTGAAGGGGGGGAGGGATTTGTGACGTGAAGGGGGGGGGGGAGGGATTTGTGACGTGAAGGGGGGGGGGGGGATTTGTGACGTGAAGGGGGGGGGGGGATTTGTGACGTGAAGGGGGGGGGGGGATTTGTGACGTGAAGGGGGGATAGAATGATGTGATTGGAGGGGGGGAGGGGATTTGTGATGTGATTTGAGGGGGGAGGGATATATGATATGATGTGATGGGGGGGATATGATGATGTGTTTGGAGGGGTGGGGGATTTGTGATGTGATGTGAAGGGGGGAATATGATATGATGGGGGGGAGATATGATGTGATTGGAGGGGGGGGATATATGATGTGATGGGGGGGGGGGGATGATATGAAGGGGTCTTCCCAGAAATGTGTGATTCGGACCTCTGCTGGAAGAAGATTTGACCTCCTTAAAATATAAATTCATTACTCCTCTAATCTCGGGGGGTTTATTTTTATAAAAACCCTCAAAACATTTTCTGAAATCTTCAGGTCTAACTTTTTTTTTTAAATATGTGCGAGAAAAAAAAAAAAAAAGCTGCTCTGGCAGTGGAAGGGTTAACGGCTTCAAGTGTCACAGGGGGAGAAAGTGTTCTTGGCAAGACACCAGAATTCCTAAGTCTCTGCAGGACAGGACGACACCTGATAAGGGGGAGGGGAGTACAGAATCCTGATGATGTCACACTTCTGTACAACCAATGGCTGCTTCCCCACAACTTCCACCTGCAAATACCAAATACCGCGTCACTGCGGCCCCGCCCCTCGAGATCAAAATTCCCCGCTAAACTCAGCGCGGGAAACCGGTGTTGTGAAGTTTGAGACGTCTACCCGACAACACCACACGATGGCCCCGCCCTCACCGCCTTCGATTGGTTAATATAGCGAGCCCCGGCCAAACAGCCAAAAAGATTACAGTTCTTCCCTTCATCTACCACCTGAGTCCAGCAAGTGACCAGG